>JAJIZL010021084.1:226838-430488 GCA_023969395.1 Amblyomma maculatum | reverse complement strand
CAATGGGCATGTTGCCTAACAGGCCCTTCTTCTGCCTTGTGCAGGTTTGTGGCTATTATTCTACCATTAAGAGCGACCACCTATTCCTTTTGGTTTTGCCGTGCCCACAAAAGTGCTTAGAAATTGCGTGTGATGCATATTGTGTGTGCGAATTATTGCTCTGTGGCGATGTCGAGTTGAATCCTGGCCCCGATAAACAAGGCACTCGGGAACTTTTGGAGAAATTGGTGGAAGGTCAGGATAAAATAACATCCGAGATAACAGCCCTTAGGGAACAGCAGGCCAATGTTCAAAAAACAGTCAATGATCTGTGCTCTAAATTTTTGGAATTTGAAAAACAAATAACACGTATAGACACCCTTGAAAACACTGTGCGTTCTCTTCAGAACAAGATTGACGACTTAGAAGATCGAAGTAGACGATCAAATCTGCTAGTGTTCGGAGTAAAAGAAGAATCCGATGAAAACGACGACGATCTTAAGCAAAAAGTACTTCAGGATATTTTTTCCGAGAAACTTGGAGTCTCATGTTCTTCTGTAGGAAGGATCCACAGGATTGGTAAGCCGGGGAAAACAAGACCTGTCATTGTCTTTTTTCAGGATTATAACGAAAAACAGAAAGTCTTGAAGAATGCGCCTAAACTTAAAGGCGAAGACATATCGCTGCAATGTGATTATTCTCGTAACACACTGAGAAAACGCAAGCTCTTGTGGGAAAGTGCCAAACAAGAAAAGAAAAACGGCAAAAAAGTAATTCTACTGAACGATAAGCTTCTTATGAATGGAACGCTGTACGCATGGGATGACACCAAAAATGCACGAGGGAAGCTGCCAGGCCAGGCTTCCAGGCGAGAATCTGACAGGTCAGATCATCAGAGCGGCTCGCAAACACCTTGACTTGCGGCTCCGAGTGATCACATATTCAGACTAATAAACCTTAATGCACGCAGTGTTCTAAACAAAACAGAAAAACTTGAGGCTATATTACTTGAATATGATCCGCACATAGCTGTAATTACGGAAACTTGGCTACGAGATGAGATTGATGACACAGACGTTTTTCCACCCGGTTCTCAAGTATTTCGTTGTGACAGGCCTTCTCGTGGGGGTGGGGTAGCGGTTCTTGTAAAAAACGGCTGTTGCGCTATTAATCTAAAGCAAATCGCTGGCCATGAAAGTATTTCTTTAAAAGCATCCTGTTGCGGTCAGTCTTTCCTAGTTTTTGCAGTTTATCGACCTCCAGATACACCAGTAACATTTTTAAACGAACTTGCTGATCATATGTCTAGATTTAAGGGTGACAGGATTATATTGGCGGGAGACTTCAACCTGCCAGGAATCGACTGGGATTGCCCATCTCTTGTTTCAAGCTTTGGTGCACATGCGGATAAGTTATGTGACATAATGCTTTGTCATGACCTGCAACAAGTTATCAGAGAACCAACACGTGTGCAAGGCGATTCCGCGTCTGTGCTTGATCTTGTATTCTTGAGTCGTTCCACCCAGAATTTATCAGTATCAGTTGAATGCGGCTTGTCTGATCACAGTATGGTCCACATTTCATTTCCTGTGCGTGATATGAACAAAAATCCTATCGCTATAACAATTCCTTTCAAGGATTTTTCCCATGCAAATGATGAAAGTGTACTAGATTATTTTGAATATTGTCTTGACTTTTTTGATGAATCTGACGTTGTTGTATTATGGGAAAAGTTTAAAAAAATATGTTTCCACTGCATAGACAATTTTGTTCCGACGAAAATGAAGAAAATACGTAAAACAAATCCTTGGATCAATCGAAACATAGTGCATCTTACGAGGAAAATTAAACGGTTGAAACGAAGAGGAGCCTGCTTACCTATAATTCAAACTCTCAAATTGAACCTCACTGAAGAAATTCAGAAAGCAAAACGGTACTATTTTGAGCACACACTACCAGGATTTATTCATGACTCCCCTCAAAAGTTTTGGAATTATCTAGCAGAAAAGAAAAAGCCTATTAACCGTATTATACATGAGGGTGCAATTCTTGTTGACAAAACTAACATCGCTGAACACTTTAACAGACACTTCCATAGTGTATTTTCAATTCCAAATCCATGTAGATTGCGCAGTGATGCATTTTGTTTCCCTGATCCAGACATAGTATCTTTGCAAGGATTAACTTCACTGTTGTTGAATCTCAAGACTAAATCTTCTCCTGGTCCGGATAAAATCCCCAACATCTTTCTGCGTCGTTATGCAGAAATTATTTCTAAATTTCTTGCAATAATATTTCACACCTCATTTGCCACAGGAAGGCTACCTCCCGACTGGAGAGCAGCTTGCGTTGTGCCTGTTCCTAAAAAGGGTGACATGGCATTTGTTGCTAACTATCGTCCCATTTCACTCACTTCCACATGTTGTAAATTGGCAGAGCATATTTTAGCTAATTATATAACCAAATTTCTTGATGACAATGGTGTACTCTCTTCTGCTCAACATGGTTTTAGGAAAGGTTTATCCACTGTGACCCAACTAATATCGGTTATCCACAGCTTTGCAACAGTCCTTAACCGCTCAGGGCAGGTCGATGCCATTTTTTTAGATTTTCAAAAAGCTTTTGATGTTATACCACATGCAAAACTAATCTATAAACTTGAACTAATTGGTCTACCTAAATTTGTAGTCACGTGGGTTTCGTCATATCTCACCAACCGTGTACAGTTTGTTAACGTTGATGGTTATCACTCAAATCCATTACCAGTTACTTCAGGCGTTCCACAAGGAAGTGTACTAGGGCCGTTGCTATTTCTCATTTATATAAATGATATCGTTACTGCCATATCTGAACCAGTCCAAATCAGGCTCTTTGCTGATGATTGCATTTTGTTCAACGAAATAAATAGCCCTAAAGATCAAATTCTCCTCAACTATAACCTCCAGAAAATTCACACATGGTGCAGTAGTTGGGATATGCAGCTTAATGCCGCAAAATCTGTTTTTATGAAAATAACCAACAAAAAACTAGTACATTCATTTCCATACACCCTCCCATCGCATCCTCTTGTAGAAGTTACAGAATATAAATACCTTGGTGTTACCATAACTAACAATCTAAGTTGGAACAGTCATATTGCCAATACATGCTCATCCTCCTACAGAAAACTTGGCCTTCTTCGCCACAAACTTAAAATGTCCCTTCGAAGGTAAAGCAGTTAGCATACTACAGCCTCATCAGACCCAAACTAGAGTATGCTTGTACAGTCTGGGATCCTTACACCAAGAAGAATATTGTGGCATTGGAGGCTATCCAGCGGAAAGCCGTACGCTTCATATTTTCAAAGTACCGCACATCTGACTCTCCCTCCATTTTAATGAATGAGAACTCCATCCCACAATTGCAAATACGAAGAAAAATTCAGAGACTGAAGTATCTATTTTTGCTAAAAAACAACAAACTTGCTATGAGCCCTGAACCTTACCTTACGCCCCTTACAACACGTCCAACAAGACATCATCATGCACAATGTGTAACTCCGTATCAAGCCAAAATCAATGCATTTAAGTATTCTTTTTTCCCTCGTACTGTTGAAGAATGGAACAAGCTGCCTTCTGATGTAACAATGTCCATTGAATCTATTGATAAATTGCTGGCGTACTAACCATAGTCGTGTTTCATATTGGTGTATATTTTCTTGTTAGTGTTCAACATGTCTTATCGTAATTTGCTTGTCACTTGTGTTTAGTATGTTAGTTTTGATGAATTCATATTTTATTGCATTGTATTCTTTTCGCCCCTCCTGCTAGGGCCCAGTTAGGGCCTGCAGTATTTGGTAAATAAAAAAATAAATAAATAAATATGAGACCTTAAGGGAAGGCAGCGCCGCCAGGACCTGCACGCATCGCATGTGTGAATTTGGGGGCTTACAAAAAGCAGATCTACATTATTTCGTCAATTTAAACAACAGCACAACATAACCCAGTACTTGGTTTATAGAGTTTTAATTTTGTCGACATTATAGCAACTACTCTCACGGATGCAATATTGCCGTTCTGTCCGTTTTAGGCAGAAATGAGCGGCTGTATGATCTTTTATTGATGGTTCATATGTATAATTTACGGATTTCTTGCAGTGTAGTTGGGACACCCTATATATATATATATATATAGACAGGGGGTTTTATGTAAGACTTTAGGTAATATTAAAATATATAAGGTTCACAGCAGTCACAATATATTCGCAGGAACACACTCTCTGCCCCAGCGGACATGACATACTGCTAGATGCTGCTATTTAGTCTTGACATTAACAAAAATCCTATATAAGTTATCAATTATCGTAGTTGGTGGTTTGTACCAATGTGCAGTTTGATGCCATAAACCAGACGATGCCATAACAGTTTTGGAAAAGAAGAAAGACTCATTTTCTAAAGCCATGGGGCTCGATGAAATCTGACGCTTTGTTCCGTACGCAACTGAAACTGAGCACACGAGGAGCGCCTGAAATATGGTTCAAGCACCACGCGCAGTTTGAAACGAAGCGGCGTCCGTGTGCTGTGCGATGTCAGCGCACGGTAAAGATCCCCAGATGGTGGAAATTACTCCGTAGCCCTCCACTACGGCTCCTCTTTGTCTCTTTCCACTTTCACTCTCACCTTCCACCCTTCTTCTACGGTGCGGTTCACGTGTCTTTGATTCAATTAATATTATTATTGTAAATGGGTTTATAATATAGAAAAGGGGCATTATTTGCCAAGCTCACTTGGAGGTTAAAACTTCAAGGTCCAAGTCGGCTGACCGAGATAGCAACGAAGCTTTCGTTCTATAAGAAGAACGAAGCCAACGTTTTTAGAAGAAGCTTTTTAGGACACTTTTGCCATGGACGCATGGACCTTTGCTTCCTAAGAATAAAAAATGATTAATTATGCCGAAATATACAAACGCGTTAAAGTAATCAATATGTGGTGTTGAGAGCGCTTCGCGTTTATTTTTAATGAGTAAACATTTTATGGGTATGTAGGCGAGATTTGCATGAGCATGACCTTGTCGGCGCTCGGAAAGGGAACTAGTTATATCGGACACATAACAGTACCATCGGATAGAGCATCAAGGAAGTGTCTGCAAGCGTCAAAATGGTTGATGTGGTGTATTTACTTAAATACAGCTAATGAGTTCAATTAGATGTTGAAATAGCTGGGAGGGGTAGTGTCGATGCTCAAGGGTGGTCACATTGTACTCGACTTCTCGTGACGTAGGTCTAACTTCCAGTGGTTGGAAATTTGAAACGTTTAATTGGGAACGAGCGAGAAAGGCCGTAACTGGCGTGCACAAATAGGTTGGAATGGTTAGAAAGTGTTTAAAGAGAGGTAATCGACCAACTGAAGTCTGAAAAATACCAAGAGAACAGCAGAACCTGCAGTGAAAATACGCGAAAGCTTGAGCGTTGCTGCTGTACATGGTACATCAGGCGCCCCTTCGAACACAACCGGCATTGCATTGAACGCATCAAAGTTCACCGGCGTTCCATATTTGGTTTACAGGAAAGAAAAGACGCCGTATCTCTCATTTTCGGAATCCCGCTGACATCTGTCGCTGAGAACACAGCAACACTCAGGCTTATTCATTTCTCCAGTGCAGATTGCGCAGCGATCTCAAAAAATTGTTGGTCCTGCTACCCTCAAACTCTCACCGACCCCTCCTGCACCCTTTGAAAACCACCCCACGGCCAGCTTTGATCCCTTTCTCCCAATGCCATGGCAGATCCTTCCCCGCGAGGTCTGCAGCACTTTAGAACATTGGAAGGCTTGTAGAACCTGCTACACCCTGGGGACCTAGTCCGATGGTAGACCATCCTGAACTGCCGATATTATGGACCACAGGAATATGAACATTTGAATGTAGTGGGGACATAAGGCCGCATTACTTTCATGAGCCAAAATACTATGATTCAAAAAATTAAAGAGCACTCCAGAATCTGAATTGGAGCAATGCGAAAGCACGGATGCTGCTGCTGGTTGCTTCTGATTGCTTCTAGTTGCTTAATTCACTTCTTGTTTACCCAATGTAGTCTTTGGTACTTTCAAATTACGCGCCAATTTCTTCGTATGCATTTTTTCGCCTCTACGTCCGGTTGCGTGACGTCACATCCTCTACGTCACAATAATTCACTTCTTGTTTATTCATTTTAGTCTTTTGTACAGTTAAAGGTCGTGCCAACCTAACCCCTTTTCCAGCTCTACTTCCGATTGCGTGACGTCAAATCGTCTACGTCAGTTTAATTCACTTCTTGTTTATGCATTTTAGTCTTTGGTTTTTCAAATTGCGCACCAATTCCTTCCTTAGCCCTTTTTCGGTTCTACTTCCTTTTGTGTGACGTCACATCATTGACGTCACATTAACTACATGCAAGAAGTATGGAGTAGCGGTCGTCTTCCCCAGCAGTGGAAAACAGCAAACGTGGTGCTAATTCCAAAACCTGGCAAGCCCGCGAAATTGGAAAACCTCAGACCTATTTCTCTAACCTCATGCACTGGAAAGCTTATGGAACGCGTAATCCAAACAAGGCTAACTAATTTCATGGAGAAAAACGACCTGTGGCCGCACGAGATGGTCGGGTTCCGACCGGGCCTGTGCACACAGGATGTAATGCTCCGATTACAACATGACATAATTGACTCGAAATCCAGAGACGCGAAGGTAATTCTAGCACTAGATCAAACAAAAGCATTTGACAACGTAAAACACCAGGCAATTCTCGTGGGACTACAGGAATTAGGAGTCGGCGAGAGGACATATAATTACGTAATGGATTTCCTGACAAACAGGACGTTGAAACTAAAGTTTCAGGACCTAGAATCCCCCACTGTCAACATGGGAAGTAAACAACTCCACAAGGCTCGGTGTTCTCCCCCTTCCTTTTAACGTGGTGATGAGAGGCCTTCCTGCCGCTCTTAAAGTCATAAAAGACCTGAGGTTCAGCATTTACGCGGACGATGTTAATCTTTGGATAAACAATGGCAGCGATGGCATCATAGAGGAACGCCTACAGGCGTTGGCGGACACCGTTGTGTCCTACGCAGCCGAAAGGGGTCTTTCGTGCTCTCCGCAAAAATCCGAACTTTTCATACATAATCCAAAATCAATGAGCTGCAAAGGCGACATTAACATAGAAATTAAGGGCGACGGCAAAACCGTACCAAGAGTCCAGCAAATCAGAATCCTCGGACTTTTTATTCAAGAGGACGGGTATAACGACGGAACGATAAAAAAACTCACTACCTACGCGACGCAAGTAACAGGAATATTTAGGAGGATTGCATTCAAAGGCAGAGGCCTCAAAGAGAGAAGCCTCTTGAGACTGACGCAGGCGTACATAATAAGTCGAATATGCTATGCCACACCGTTCCTCAACATCAGGACCAATGAAAAAGATAAGAGAGACACACTCATCAGGCGTTGCGTCGAGGGCGCTGGGTCTACCCAGCTAGATTAGGAGGTCCCCCGGACAGGTTATACTTCGGGACCTCCTTCTGTAATACTGATAATCCATGTACATGTACCTCACAGTGAAAATAAAGATGATGAAGATGAAGATCTCCTCTTCTACGGAATGCCTGATAGAAATGGGAGTGCATAATAGCTGGACGGAACTTGCTGAAGCAGTGAGAATCGCCCAACATGAAAGATTAAGTAGGTCGAGCACGGGTCGAACCATCTTAGAATGGGTGGGTCGAAAAATACATAGGGGCACAGCCGACAAGGTTGCCCTACAACCACAATGTCACGAGAACATCATTGTCCGTTCTCTCCCCCGCAACATGCACCCAGAATACCACAAGGAGAGACGGGAGAAGAGAGCAGAAGCACTGGTTAAAAGTGCAAAAGAATTCAGAGTAAAAGAAGTTGCCTACGTAGACGCTGCAAGCGGCCGATCAGGGGCGGCAGTCGCCGCGGTAGTCGATGTAGCGGCACACCGGTCGTCTCCGCCACCATCCGAAGCTGAAACATAGACACGGCTGAAGAGGTCGCAATAGCGCTCGCTTGCGTCGGAACGAAGGCTAGATTGATCTTTAGCGACCGTAAAACTGCTCTCTGGAATATCGGAAAAGGCAGGGTCTCGCAAGAAGCCGCCCGAATTCTAAACGCTGCAACTAAAATCGATCGCAAAATCACCCTAATTTGGGTCCCAGCACACACGTCCGTCCCTGGCAACGAGGCGGCCCATGATTTAGCCCGAGATCTCTACTTCCGGGCAAACGCGAAGCCGCCCGACTGCCAGGCGATGGACGAACGTTTGCAAACCTATTAAGAAATAATCGAATATTATAGATTAGGAAGACGTCTGATGCCGCCACCGGATCCTAGCTTAAATAATAAAGAGGCCATAGCCTGGCGACGATTACAAGCCGGAAATTTCCCGAACCCTGTCTGGTTGTTTCACACCCAGATAGATGAGGGAAAAAATGATAAATGTAAAACCTGCGAAGCGAGGGGGACCCTCGACCATATACTTTGGGAATGCCCTAAGTTTCCGGGCGCTAGGGACACATTAAAAGTAGAGAAGCCTGGGTAACCCTGCTGCCTGGGTCCCCGCTGACCAGCAGAAAGCCGTCCGCCTGGCGGCTCAGGCCGCGAATAACCAATGTATATTCGCCAGTCCTTAGTCGCGGAGGTTCCAGCCCCCGTTCCTCAGGCCTGCGTGCCAGGAGCGGGGAGTAGGGGGCCTCCTAAATCGGTGGAAATTAAAGTTTTAATCAATCAATCAATCACGTTAATTCACTTCTTGTTTACCCGTTTTAGTCTTCGGTACTTTCAAATTGCGCACCATTTTCTTCCTTAGCATAATGAAATAAAACAGCGCAAGGAACGGGACGAAACACGAAGGGAAGGAAACAAAGAAAGCGCCCGTCTCTTTGTTTCCTTTCCTTCTTGTTTCGTTCTGTTCCTTGCGCTGTTTTATTTCAATATGCAGTACCAACCAGCCCGGCATCTTGCACTTCTGTCCTTCCTGAGCCTTTTTCGGCTCTACTTGTGTTTGCGGGACGTCACATCCTTGATGTCACCCTAATTGAGTGCCTTAATTAACTACTTGTGTTTGGTACTTTCAAATTGAGCGCCAATTCCTTATATGCCCTTTGTCCGCTCTACTTCCGGTTGCATGACGTCGCATCCTTGACGTCACCCTAATTAACTGCCTTAATTAACTACTTTAGTGTTTGGTACTTTCAAATTGAGTGCCAATTCCTTATATGCCCTTTTTTGGTTCTACTTCCAGTTGCGTGACATCACATTCTTAACGTCACATTTGTTCACTTCTTGTTTCCGGAGTTAGCGGACGCATCTCACATGAGCTCCGTGATTTCCCAGCAAACTTTGCCATGGACGTTCATATATCGCTCCGGATCCGGTGTGGTGATTTCCAGACCAAGACAAGAAAGTTTGATGAATTTTTGACCAACCTTTTAAGCCGCAACAGCTGCGACAGCTAAGCCTATCAGCTGCCTCACGATATCGGCGCGTTCGCGTGCAGCGGCGGTGGCGACGTCGCGTCCCGCCAAGCCCAACAACGCCTTGACTATGCCTTGCACTGCGGAAGGCACCGACATTAGTGCCGCAGAGTTATTTGATGGCTCCTGAACGGCGTTCGAGATGCAACGCCGATACCGAAAACCATCTCCGCCTCAGAAACAACCTGCGGAGGCCCAGACACCAGCGACGAAATTGGCTCCACCGAATCCGTGGCTACGCGGACGCCCTCCACCTTTGACCAAAAAGCGTCCCCTTCCCGCCTGGCCTAAGAACACCTCAAGATCGTCGTCCGCCCACAGGGCACACTGAACCTCCACACCGTAGGCCCCGCACGACTTGCACTTGCTATCTACGCAGCCGTCAATGTCGACCACCACCTGGCGGTTACTGTCGACCAAGTCCGTATCCACCCTAGTAACAACACCATCACAGTGAGCACGCCCGACAATGCCCATGCCGTGTCTTACGCCAAGATCGGCACCATTACCATCGACAAAACAGTAGTCCCGATTGCAGCCTACGCCCCAGCCACGGACAATTCCGTACGGGGGATTTTGTACCGAGACTACAGTTACGAAAACAATGTCAAGATCCAGGCTGAACTCCGCGCTCGTAATCCCGATCTCCCCATCGTTGCTGCGCGTCGTATGGGCAAGACACAGCACTTTGTCGTGACGTTCGCCAATACCGAGCTGCCCCGATACGTGCGGTACTTGGGGTTTACTTTCGAAGTCTTCCCTTCGAAGTCTCACCTGGAGGCGTGCTTCAACTGTCGCAAGCTGGGTCGCCGAGCGGACGTGTGCCTCCAACCACGAATACCTACTTGCCGCCGCTGCGGCGTCACATATGAGTCCCCCCAGCCGGCCAACCACATACCTGTCGAGCCATGTGCATCGTATGCAAAGGCTCACGTCCAACAGGCAGCAGACGCTGCAAATACCGCTTCGTGTCTAACCACAGGCCCAACTCCTCCCAATCCCCCACGGACACTGCCACTGACCCTGGCACTTCGCCAAGCGGCCACCAGTCCCGTACATGAGAACGCGGCCACTAACAACCACCCCCAAGGGAGTAATCCTTCCCGCCACTGCAAAGCAGCAGTCCCCCCACCTGACCCAGCCACAAGCCCAACCACTTAGCAGCAGGAACCAAGGGATGACTCTTTTCCCCCTCTACGTAGACGCAGTGGGAGCAGAGATAGGAGCAGGTCGTTGTTACAGAGGCTCACCTCGCGGACCAACTCCAACTCCAGAGAAGAAGGATGACCAGCGAAACATTTGGTATGGAAGACGCCACTTACAGACGACAAGCAACGCCGAGCATCCGACCCACAGGTAAGGGAGCTGGCATAGTTAGTCCGACAACTGCAACAACAGTTAGCTCAGTCTAACGCAAAAATCAAACAGCTAGAAACTGCAAATGCGTAATCAAAAATGAAAAGTCTGTGGCTTGCGCTCGCGTTGAAGTCACCGGCAATGAGGACATGGAAGTAGATCAAAACCGCCGTAACAAAGGCACCTTTGGTACCTCGGCCAGATCCAGATGATTTAGAGAGTATTTATGAAGAGAGATATGCAAGAATATACCAACGACTTACCAAGGTGGAGGAAACTATCCAGAAATTAATACCACAGCTTAACAAAGTAACTGACACAATAGCAAAGCTTCCAAATACTTTCAAAACTGTCCTAGCTAAACTCGCGACACGCTTAAAACCAGGGTTGACGCACTAGCATTTTCTAGCAACCTGATTATGACATCTCCAACCCAAAATGCAGGCTCTTTGCCTCCCGCCCACACTGCTTTCTCACGCCCGGCCGACAGCGCTGCGGCGCGTCCGTCCCCCAGCAGCATTCTCAGACCCAGCGTATTGCAACCCGCGCGAGCGGAATCTTACCCGATACGCGACGGCTAGTACACCTCTTATAGTGTGGCAATTGAACTGCAGGGGATTCCGAGCCAAGCGTAAAGCTCTAGAATATGCAGTTATGGCCCAAACAAACAGACCGGTAGTCATAGCACTTAAGAGACGAATACAGAAGTAAAGTATACAATGAGAAAGTGTCGGCTGAGCGCCGGCCGATCACAGCCACACTTGTACACCGTAATCTAACTGCAAACCAACCAGATTTGGAAACACCAGAGGTCTCTCATACATTTATACAAATCCTACCGAACAAACGAACACAATCTCCCCTTTACATTCTAAATGTATATAGTCCACCTAAAGAGAGCAGCACGAAAATAGCCACACTCTTCCGTAAGGCGCATGTAGCCGCTCATAATAGAATGTTGCTGACTGTTGGAGACTTTAACGCACCCAATGAAGAATGGGGCTACTCAGTTAACAGTAGAAAGGGAACTAAATTATGGGAGACAGCTCAGACGCTAGGACATACCTTTCTCGTGGACCCTGATAAACCTACGCACATTGGTAAAAGTGTAACCACGGATACGTGCCCTGGCCTTACCTTTGCCAGAAATATCCCCAATGCGAGATGGGAAAATCTAAATACAAACATACGAAGCGACCACTATGTACTATGTAGCACTTTCTGAGCCACGCATTGCAAAATGCGTCGCCAGGAAGTAAAGCACACGAACTGGGACAACTTTAGATATGTCCGCTCGCAAAGGCCAGCGGAAGGTATAGTAGATTTAAGACAATGGACGCTGCATCTTGCAGCAGACGCTGCAAGATGCAGCAATCACTTCAAAAGCTGTTACCCTGGAGGACAGCAGTCCGAGCCCGGACACTAAGCTAGTGCACATGATTGAGGCGCAAGGAAGTATCCATGCTCGATGGCGTAAAAATAAGCCCAACCGACGTTTAAAAATCTGCTAACCCGGCTTGAAATGCAAGTCGAGGCTTACTCGTGGGAACTTAGTCGAAAACAGTGGCATCAGACTTGCGACTGCCTTAATGGGCAACTGGGCAACAAGAACTCGTTGTTTTTACTTAGACATTTAGTGGATCCTACAAGAATCAAGGCCGAATCCCACAAGAACCTACATAGGATCTCGCAATATTTCCAAGGCACCGAGGAAGAGCTCATGACCACATTAAAAGATAAATACCTCCCAGGATATACCCACGCCAGATGGGTACTCAGGACTGGATAATCCTCACATGGATGGCGTCTTTACCGTAGAAGAGATCAGAGCTGCTTTTAACAAAATCAACACCACCTCAGCATCGGGGGAAGATTGCATCACCAATACGATGTTGCGTAATTTAGAGGACTAGTCAGTAGAGGCTCTTACGGACCTCTTAACAGGTACTGGACAGAGGGCAGCGTCCCTGAGGAATGAAAGCACGCTGAAATAATCATACCTAAACCGGGCAAAAGACTAGAGATAGGGAACCTCCGCCCAATCTCGCTAACGTCATGTCTTGGGAAGGTAATGGAACACGTTGTCTTAAACAGGCTCCTTATGCACACCGATGCGGCAGGCCCCCCGTCCATGATTGGGTTTCGAGCAGGTCTTTCAACTCAGGACATCATGTGGCGAATTCAACAAGACATTCTGGATCCAAATCGCATATAAGAGCCATGTAAACTATCCTGGAGCTCGATTTGAGTAAGGCCTTCGACAATGTGTCACACGCTTCCATCCTCCCATACCTCTCACAGATAAACGTAGGCAAACAGACATACGACTACATCGCTACGTTTCTGAATGCGCGTGCGGCTACGCTCCATTTCGTTGACAAAACTAGAGATAAAATTACAATAGGGACGAGAGGAACAGCGCAAGGCGCCGTACTTTCACCTTTTCTGTTTAGCATTGCTATGAGCGGCCTCCCGCGTCTGTTAGATGATATCCCACACATGCATCATTCCATATATGCCGACGACATCACCATATGGACCCATTCTGGCTCCGATGGAGAGATTACAAAGTTATTGCAACGAGCTATCGACACGGTACAGTCTTACGTGCAGGAAAACGGCCTTACGTGTTAACCGGCTAACCAAAACTCTTAGTTATAGGGAACAAACAAGCTTCACAAGCAGAACCAGATTCTCGATAACCTATGCAGTTACACATTGACAACCATCCGATACCTCCGGTAGCCACAATCAGAGTTCTCGGAATGTTGATTCAGAATAATACGCAGAACATAGCAGCTATACGTCGGCTACGCGTCACGGAGGACCAGATAGGTGGGCTGGTGAGGCGCATTGCCACACGTCGCAGGGGTATGAGAGAAGCCGACCTGTGCAGAGTCATTCGAGCCTACATGATAAGCCGAATCAAATACGCTTGCCCGTACTATCATCTGCGCCGTTGGGACGAAGATGCACTTAATAGCATAATTAAAACAGCATCCAAAGCGGCCCTTGGATTACCAGTATACGCTAACTCAGATCGACCACTGCAGTTGGGAATTTTCAACACGCTACCTGCACTAACTGAAGCCCATAAGACTGCACAAGTGACCTGCTTGTCACGCAGCCTTGCGGGACGTGTAATTCTCGACAGGCTCCATATGCTCCCACTGAGGAGGTGTGCACAACATCCCATTTATCGGCTGACGTTACTAGGAGACTAGTTGTTAAACCAATAGCCAAAAACATGCTACCAGGCAGACATGATGCCCGCAGGAAGACAAGGGCATAGACCCTTGAGAAACAGTACGAGGACGATCCACAAGCAGTGAAAGTGGATGCAGCTCAACACTTCAAAAACGGAGAATACGTGGCATGTATGGCCACTCCGTAGTCAACCTTCATTAACGCCATAATATTTCATGCTAGCTCCATATGCAAGGCACCAAAACTATTCACCACCGCGCACCAAAACTATTCTAAGCGACTCAAAGAGCGCCGTTCAAAATTTCGGCAAAACTTTTGTAACCGCAGTCGCGGCGCGAATTTTGCGCAACCGATCTTTCAGTCCCAACAGCAATCTCGTATGGGTTCCGGCTCACGCGGGTAACTCCGGAAACGAAGGGGTCGACCGTCTAGCCCGAGCCTTAACCAACCGGGAGACGGGAGATCTATCGGGAACGGACGCGCCTGTCGAGGCGCCGCGCACACGCGGAGATAAAACTTTGATCGCGAGCTAAGATTCACGTACCCCGCCCCTCACACATATCTGGACCGGGCGTAAGCCACGACACTCAGACACCTACAAACAAAGGCCATTCTTAGCCCCTATTTATTACCGGTAATTACGAACGGAGAATTCAACCCTGCATGCCGGCCCTGCGGTGACGGGACGCAGGCCACTCAAGACCATACACTGTGGGAAGCGCCAGCGATCCCCTTCCAAAGACACTCTTGCCAGCTGCCTCAGCGGAAGAATGGGACAAGCTGTTGGCCAGCCCAAGAAAACCTACTTAACAGGCCCTCGTCACGCGAGCTCAAGAGGTCGTTCCCGACTAGAGGCCACGCTAACTCGCCCCAGCCAGAAATAATTCCTTTCATTTTGTGGCAATAAAAGTTGTTACTACCACCACCACCACTTTTTTTGGTCTTCAGTACTTTCAAATTGCGCGCCAATCCCTTCCTATGCCCTTTTTCGACTCTACTTCCGGTTGTTCCGGTTGCGTGACGTCACATCTTTGATGTCACCCTAATTGACTGATTTAATTAACTACTTAAGTATTTGATACATTCAAATGTGGTGCTAAGCCATTCGCCGCTGAGACCATTTTCGCCTTTACTTTTTTATTTTTTCCGCTAATTAATAGCGGAAAAAATTATCCTGTTGGCCTAACTATTTTTTCGCGCACAACATTAGATCACTTTCTATCGATTTATACAGCTCATTAACTTCTTAGTTCAGTTCAGTCGTTCAGTCGTGTCCGACTCTTCGTGACCCTATGGACCATATCACGATACGGTTTCCGGTCTCTCACTATCTTCCTAACATCAAATAACTTCATCTGCAGCGCCTCGAGGATGCGATCTAACCATCGCGTTCGCTGCCTACTCCTTCTCCGGTGACCCTCAACCTTTCCCAGCATCAAATCTTTCTCCTGCGACTCCTCTCTTCTCATTATATGACCAAAGTAGCTGAGCTTTATCTTTGGAATTTGACCCTCCAATGAGCAGTCAGGGTTTATGGTCGACAATATCGACTGATGTGATCTTCTGGCAGTCCACGGAACTCTCAAGAGTCTCCGCCAGCACCACAATTCAAAAGCGTCAATTCTTCTGCGGTCAGCCTTCTTCACAGTCCAGCTCTCGCATCCATACATCAAAACATTAGGTCACTTTCTATCTATTTATACAACTCATTACCTTCTACCGCTTCACAATTACAACTGCTGCGGACAACTTTTACAATGTTTGCCTGTAATTACTTACCTAATTACCTTTTTGGCCAAATTATTTTTTTTTTTTACAAAATTACGTCAGCAACTATCGATTCGTTAACCTGTACCATTCGTTAACCTGTACCACTTGTAAATTACCTGCAACCGCTGCGGACAGAAGTTTGAGGACGCGGTCTGCGGACACAGTCTGCGGACAGAAATCTGTGAATATAGCGAAGTAAAACTTTCGCGTTAAAACGTTTTTTCTACTGCCGCTGTTTTGCAGGCCCGCTGCGATAGTTAGCGGTGTAGCCGAGTTCGGCTTCCGTGGGAGATGGTCCTGTGATTCGTTATCGGTCATGTCTGGCCGAGGATGCGGCGAACGACGCCCACCACCGGGCTATCCCATGGTTCTACCTACGTTTCCTTCGGCAGAAGTAATGAACACAACGGTTTTCCTTCACTGTGATATTGCCGGTCGGCCTTATCGCCTGCAATATTTTCGAGAGCCGTTGGAGAAGGCCGGTGTACTACCCTACGTGGCTGGCATTGGGCCCTTCCAAATGTCCCATATCTAGATGCTGAAGATGAAGACTGAGGAAGCGAAGGAACGCATGCTGACAGAAGGCGCACTGGAAGTGAAGAGACGCTACTGTGCGGTCATGGACCAGAACAAGCGTGAGTTGGTCTTCAGGGTGCACTGGCTGCTTTTCTACGTTTCGAGTGAATCGGTGTAGTGGGCAGTTGAAGACTTTAGGGAGGTGAAAGAAGTCACTCATGAGCAGTGCAACTACCCGTGTTTTGAAGAGGCCGAATCGACAACCCGGTTGGTAAACATAGTGCTCAAAGAGAGGCTTTCGATCCATGATTTGCCCCACATGTACAAGTTTTACGGAGGGCTTGTGCTAGTGGTGGTGCCTGGACGGCCAGCAATATGCTTAAGCTGTAAGAAGACAGGCCACATTCGACGCGATTGCCGCATTCCGAGGTGTAGCTCATGTCATATCTTCGGGAACGACCGGAAGAGATGCGTCCGCAGGTATGCCCGTGTGGCCACGGGTACTGCGCCCCTGCAAGACGATGGGAGTGAGTTGATCATGGACCAGGAGGAACTGGAGAGCGCTGGAGCCCTACCCCCTACAGGATCCGGAGAGGAACGTACTGTCCAACAGCCGGAGCACACTACCAGCGGAATGAAGACGCAAGCTTGCCAGCCCGCTGCAGAAACGACTGGAAAGGGGGCAGAGGCTGCAGCGTCGTCGGATCAGCCAACAGCGGAAGGCACTTCGGAAGGCAGCATCGCTGAGTCCCCGATGGATACGACAGCCGCCTCCATAAAGAGACCTCGAGACTACGAAAAGGTACCAGCTACAGAACGGGAACTGCGTCGACTAGAAAAGCAGTGCAGGGTGGAGGGCGCTAAGAAAGGCAAGTTAGCCTGGTCGCAAACCTCGTTGCGGTCCTCGTCGCTCACTCGCTATAGGAGACTGAAGCAATGAGCCCTTATTCATCATTTGTTAGCTGTGGCTCGAGTATTGCTTATTGAAAAAATACCGCTAAAATTGGCACTCTAATCGTCCGAGGGCTCGCCTCGAGGCGGAAGCAAGTGCAGTTGAACCGTTTGTTGAGCAAACTAGATTTAGACATCGTAGCCATACAAGAAACAAAGGTTGAGGATGAGCAGCAAACAGATAATATGGTGTGTGGTTTTCGGCCATGCCTCAATATTTGCGTAAGCCATGCGGTCGACTTGTCGGCAGGTTGCTGTCTTTTCCTGGGGAAAAGTGTATACACTTTTCCTCAGGCATAGCAGTGGAGCAAGAATAACTTGTGCAAGGGGGCGTTTCATCGTGTGCGATATCAGGTACGAAACCCGTGCGGTGAGGGTGGTGGTCCTGTATGCACCAACGACAAAAGAAGAACGGCGCGATTTTTTTGAGCAGTTGGTGCCTTTCCTTGAATGCAGTCGTGCGCTTATATTTTTGGCAGATTTAAACTCTGCTGTAGACCCTAAGGATCGTTCGAATAGAAATGTTGGAAAAGACCCAAGTGCCGAATTGTTGAAGTGTGTCCACAATGAGTGCAGCTAGAGGACGTAACAGTCCTGGTGAATGGTGAGAAATGTGTGCATTTCACAAATATTTAATGTAGTACCGCACGCGACTTGACAGAATATATGTGTCGCCGGAGTTTTCGCTGCCTGTGAAGAGTATGAAGTGAAGCAAGTGTCATTTAGTGACCATTGTTTAATTACGGTCAAGCTGGGCAGAGCGAAGCACTATAAAGCCAAAACGAACTGGGACTTTTGGAAATAAAACTCGAGGCTAACATAAGATGAACTACGTTTAAGAACAGTCAAGGAAAGCATGGATTTTTTTTATGAGAGCGAAACAGGCTGTATTGAATCCTGGGAACGTTTCAAACAGGAGGTGAAAATGAATGCCATTGAGCGCTCTGTTATTAAGTATGAGGAAAAGAAAGAAGAAAAGCAACTGCAAGAGCTTTTAAAAAAAGTTTAGGGAGTAAAGAAGAAATGCTGGGCATGTTCATGCATCATATAAAAGACATCAAAGTTAGGCTAGAAGCTTTGGGCGCCCAGAAGTATAGAGGCGCTGCGAAAACAGCGCGCACGGAAAATTGGCTCGGTTGCGAAATGCCAACAAAACGTGCTCTCGCTGATGAAAAGCGATATGCGTGCGCGAACGAGATAACTTTTATCGAATACAAAGGGCAGAAGCATGATGATCAAATTGGAATTACGAGCGCCTTCGTGGAGCAATTCCGTGAGCGGTTTGCGAGCAAAGCACCAAGTGAAGAAGGGTTTAGAGATAACTTTCTGCCTCTGATGCCAATATTAGGAAAAGAAGTTACTGAAGAGAACGAAATAAGTCTGGAGGAAATAAAAAAGCCATTGATGAATTGAATGCCAGAAAGTCCCCGGGACCAGATGGTTTGAGTGCGGCCTTTTACAAGAGCCTTAAAAGTGAGTTATCTATCATGTCCTATTGGCTTTTCAAGGAGTGCTTTGATGTGGGTTAACTGCCACCTTCGTTTAACAACGCGCATACAGTCTTGGTTCCCAAGACGGATGGCCCAGTCATGCTTTTAAAAGTTGAAAGCTATAGACGATCACGTTAACAAATGTTGATTATGAAACTGTGATGAAGGTGTTAGCTAAGAGATTGGAATAAATTATGAAATATATTGTTGGACATCATAAACGTGTGGAATAAAGACCAGATCATAATTAATAATATTCATGTAGCACGTAGTGTGCTGAAGTGCTTCAATACTCTAAACTTGAGAGTGGCCATGGTTCAAGTTGATTTTGAAAAAGTACTTGATCGTGTGTCTCATGAAATATTTTACTGTTTGTTGGTTCATATTGGTGCCGTTGTATTGAAAGGAGTTAAAATAGTATGCGCATGTTGCCGTACATGCCTTATGATTAACAAAGCGTTATCTGAAAAAATTGATGTAAGAGCATCTTTGCGGCAGGGATGCCCACAGTCTCCTCTCGTCTTTGCTATATATTTGGAACCATTGTGTAGAATGGTAACTGCTAATGAATACATCCGCGGTTTTAAGCTGGTAACATGTAAAGTGAGAATATTTGCATTCCCTGATGATGTGGCGCTTTTTTGTGAAGACCGCGAAAGCATTTCGGAAGCTTTGAAAGTAACACAAAGGTTTTGCAGGCAGACTGGTAGTGATGTTAATTTAAAGAAATGTCTTGGAGTCTGGCACAGGGAATCAGAAGAGGAACCGGAATTTTTTTGCGGAGTAAGATGGTGCTACAAAGCCCGGAGTTTATTTGGGAGTCCCTTTGGGGAAATACGAGGAGAATACCAATTACTGGAACGAAAAAGCGGAAGAAATATGGGAAAAGTCGAAAAGATGGATGGGACGTAACCTCTGTATTTTCGCCCGTGCGACTGTATGCAATACCTTTTTGGTTGCAAGAATAATGTATTTACTTCAAGTATTGTATTTTGCTCGAATCAACATCCAAAGGTTCCATCGTGTTTTTGCGGTCTTTATTTTGTCGTCAAACTGGGAACGAATAAGCAGAGATTATCTCTTTCGGCGAGTAAAAGACGGACAGTTGTCTCTAACGCATCAATATGCGCGGCAGATAGCTTTAAGGTTTTGTTTCCCACGTGACCAAAAAAATGCATTCCTGTGAACGTTTATGTAAATCATGCTACCCAGTGCAATTCTCAAATTTATAGTCTCTGCGTGCTCTGCTCGGGGATACACTACTTCCTGCAGGAAGTGGTATGGTCCTTCAGGTTTTTGCGCGTGCGGTACTCTGTAGAGTATTTAGCGACGGTAACGCATTAGCGGCTGTACAAGGATCTTATTGTACAATTGTTCCCAGCTCCATTGTACAGAACCGTATACTGTGAAGGCGAAGGGCAAGACGTGCTCAAGCGAGTTAAAAATATGACTGTTGCACCAGCAGTAAAAACATTCTTTTCAAATTGCATACAGTAACCCTCCCAGCTAAAACATGGATGGAAGGAAAGGGCCTTTTTGTTCCTTGGTATTCCTTTGTTCCTTCTCCCAGGTGACGTCGGCCAAGTTTGACATCATATTCATCGGGTCAAGAACGTGCAAATGATGCCACTTAGTATTTGTGCGCCACACTGAAGCTGTGAAGGTCCACGAACATCCGTAGAAATACAACGGAGCAAGGTCCATATTCGAAGCTTGTGTCGTTATCGAAAGTGTCGGAATCTCCATGTCATCCGAATAATGGAAACACCAGAATCAGATGCAATTTGTTCTTTACCGCTTCCACTTTTGGTGTTCCAACCAGCCACATATCTCGATGTAAGCGAAAGAGGGAAACTTTCAGTTACGACGCAAACTAGGAATACACACTCAGGACATGTTTGACACGACTAACCATGTATATTTGTGCCAATCCTGTCTAAGGAAACTGCACTGCCACAGTGCTGCGAACTGACGGGGCACGATAGCGCTGAGTCACTGCACACGGCTTCAGCAGCATTGTTGACAGCAGGGCCCTATCTAGACACCTTGTTTTTTATTCGTCGCTCGCTTACATATGTATTGTATTTTCTTCACTATTGAGGTTAAATAAATATGATTAGTACAAAATGATTTGAATACCATGGACATTGATCTATATTCTAAGGCGGTGTTCAGAAACCGATGAGATTACTGCATTTGAGCACTCTAGTCAATTTTTGTGCCTAAAGTAGGCTCTGTTTAACGGTTTTCACAAGTGAATGCATGAAGCGAAAATTTCTCTGCGACGTTTATTTCAAGACTGGCAGCTGCATTTCCGCTGTTGCACGCACGGCCAACATTCAAACCTAGTTGCATGTGGGCATATGTCTGGGTAGTGTAAATATGTCATCTGTAGGCAGCTAAGGGCAGGCCATCCTATTCATTGGGCAACAGAACCCTGGATGTTCTTTCTGTAGTTGGCATAGTGTTGCATGCTGGCTCCTTGGGGGGCACCTGAAGAAAAAAAGAATATATTGCAAAATGATTAAGCATGAGAAAGCCCAGTAGCACCGTTTTTGTCTTAATTAGCGAGTTTGGAGAAATACTGTAAAATACGTTTGCTACGGTCACTACATAGAACCATCAGTTTCTATATTCTGTAATGCAATTATCAACCAAAAGTCTCATCTGCAAGAGTTCAATCTTTTCTATAAAGCATGTGTTCCAAAAAAGTCTGAGGAGGTCGGCCTAAACCGCCTTAGGCGAAGCGAAAGCTTCGTTTTGCTTGGTTTTCCATTGCTTCGGTCGAGATTAAGACAAGCGTAAACATGGTTTTGCAGCCATTATACTGTCGACACTTGAAACAAGAACGGTACTAACTACAAGACCGAACAAGTTAAGCATCTGTTATCAAAGATCAACACCAAAGCCAAGGTCAAAGGTGAGATGTGAAGCTTTGGTACATCATGGGTGGTATCATGAATAAGCTATGTAGCCATTCTGTGGCTTCTGAATCTTTCAAGCTGAAGCAACCAACTGTAAGATAATTCGGTCAAAGGCACCAAGCGGTGGTACATCATACGTGGTACCATGTTTAGGCAGTATAGCCACACTGCTACCTCTGGTTCATTGAAGGTGAAGCAGCTTGCAAGGTTGACCTAGAATGATACCGGCATTAGTGAACATTTCGCGTCAAAACGATGGAAATTGACGTCCCATGGTCATGCTTTATCCTTAATGAAAATAATATGTGATGGGGAAATATGTTGGCAGGAAAGAGTGGACTTATTTAGGCGCAGTGTTCTGTTGCTTCGCTAGTAAAATTGCATATCACACAAAACGTCTCTCTTACAACTCTTAAATGTGCAAGTTTGATGCTTCTTGCGTGGACGTGAAGGTTTTCTTGGCACCTCGTAATTTACTGCTTACACCACTGTAGCCTTTCGCCTGAGGAATATGACAAACAGACTTTCTATTGCTGCAATTGTTAGGGTGAAACTGGACAAACACTACGCCTTAGAAGCTTCTCTTAGCAATAAATTTACTTTTCAGCCCTAGTACGCTGACTTTCTTTCAGTATCTTTATAAATTTTCTTCAATTAAGGCCAGGATAGTAATGGTAGATCCGCATGATTCTTTCTGAATCTACAGTTTCAAAACCTGCAAGAAAATATAATAGGAAACGATCAGATTTGATCTCAATCTAATAGAGAATACACAAACCTAAAGTTTCTGTAAAGTCATCTGTCACCCTTTAATAATTATGAGTTATTAACGATTAGCCACTAACGATGGGCACACTCCCAGACACCCTTGAAGTGAGTGGGGTAGCTGTTCTGGTCTCAAAAGGCATGCCCTCGACTTGCGTGGCAATCTCAGCTGGAAGTCAACTACCTTGTAGTGACAGGACGGGGTGGCTGTTTGGTGCCCAGATTTCATTGGTTCCAGACATAGTAAAGGTGTAAGTCAGAAGGTACAAAAAAAAACTTTTATACATAGCAAGATACGACACAGAGGAATACACCCGAACAATTGAAATACAAAGACTAGCGGTTCACAGAAAGACAATGCTAAGCATGCAACTGAAACGATATTCAATAACAGAGGCTTTACAACACTAAACAATACACGAGAGAGTCAAAGAAACAAACACCAATTTGTTCATCGGGCATTGCTGCAGACCGACTGCACTCTCGCAGATCTGTGGGCTTTCCAGCAGCGGGTGAAACCCGGGAGCCGAGCAGCAGCACTTGCGAACTCACCGAAATCATCATCATCAGCAACAGCAGCAGCAGCCTGACTATACCCACTGCAGGGCGAAGGCCTCTCCCATATTTCTCCAATTAACCCGGTTCTGTGCTAACTGCATCCACTTGACCCCGCGAACTTCTTAACCTCATCCGCTCACCTAACTTTCTTCTGCCCCCTGCTACGCTTTCCTTCCCTTGGAATTCAGTTTGTTACCCTAAGCGACCATTGGTTATCCTCTCTTAGCACTACATGTCCTGCCCATGCCCATTTCTTCTTCTTAATTTCCACTAGAATGTCAGTAACTTGAGTTATTTCTCTGACCCACTCTGCACGCTTCCTATCTCTTAATGTTACCCCTACCATTTTTCGTTTCATAGCCCTCGGGGTTGTCCTCTACTTAAGTAGAACCCTCTTGGTTAGCCTCCACGTTTCAGCCCCATAGGTGAGTACAGGTAAGATGCAACTATTGCATACTTTCCTCTTGAGCGATACTGGTAAGCTGCTAGCCATAATGTGCGAGTGCTTACCAAATGCGCTCCATCCCAATCTTATTCTTCTTGTTATTTCCTTTTCATCGTCCGGATCTGCGGTTACTACCTGTCCTAAGTAGGCATATTCGCCTACTACTTCCAGTACTTCGCTACCTAACGTAAACTGCTGTTCCTTCCCGAGGCTGTTGAACATTACCTTAGTCTTCCGCATATTGATTTTTATCAATATCATTTTTCTCAATTTACTCGCCGTAATACAAAAAACACTGGCTGACTCACGCCGCAAAACACTGACTCAAGTTTGAACCTAGGATCGGCGGCAACTAGGTTTCAAAAATATTTCTTTGGTAAATAAATGTGCATTGTTGTGAATCGCTGTCGCAGAATGATAAGCGCCTCGCCTTACTTATGTTTTAGACATTTCGACACCATTGAAGATTCTTTTTGAGTTGAGCATTCGCTTCATTGACGGCGCATATCAGGGTGGACTAGAGCTGGAGTTTATTTTCAATAATCTTCATGATCACCTAGAATACACCCTCTGCAGGGCGACGGCCTTTCCCATATCTCAGGCAGTACAAACTGTGGAACCAGTGTTGGTACTCTGTTATATTTCAGTCCTACAAAGTGCCGGTCGTTGACAGCACATTACTATGCACTGGGCTCAAGATATGCGCTGCCTAGCTATTCCTGTACTTTACCTGATCCTGTGCTAGCTGCATCCCGAAGACCCGTGCAAACGTTCTAACTTAAACCAGCCATCTGACTGTTCGCCCTTGCCCAGCTACGCCTTCCTTCCCTTTGGTAGGAGATCTATTACCCTTTCCTATCATCGAAATATCCTCTATAAAGAAATAAATTGGTAAATGAGCGTAACTCTTTTGGATTTAAACGTGAGTCGATTTTCTTTCACTTTAGTTCAGCAAACATGGGAAAGACTTCATTCGAAAAGGTGACATGTCTTATTAGAGAAATAGTATCTTTTTGCATAGTCTAATTAGTTCTGTAGCTACTAGGTCACTAGGTGAGACGGTATACATACTAACATGAATTATGGAATGATCACTGAAGTCAAGATAAAGTGAAGGGAAGGAACAATGTTCAGACGTGTGGTACTTGGTCAATAACACTGGAGGCAGTTTAAGGAAGATGTCTGGTCTGTTAACCGACAGAGAACAAAAGTGCAGCATATGTAAATAAGTGGGAGATAACCGTATGGGCTAACATCTATTAGCCGGTAAGGCATGTCCTCTGCATTGTTAACAAAGCTAAAAATCAAGAATGCGGGCTTTCAATTCAGATTAACTGTTCACCAATTAACGACTAGATGAATTAAGAGAACGATGACATGCAAGCAAAATAATATCTTTCTAGTTTAGACCTATTTTCACGCAAACTAATTCCAGCTGAAAACCAATCATAAAGGTTATTATGTTATGCGATACAGCAATTAACCTAATGTGTACCGTTATCATGATGCCGATTTCCAGAGCCCCAGCTCTGCTTCATGACGAAACCTGCCAAACATTCGAGGCGCACTTCGGACCACTAAAGTACAATGCGTCAAAAGCCTCTGTAGCGCGGTGGTTGTTTAGTCTCTTTCAGCTGCAGCTCCGTAAACCCCGCTGCGCGCCCCTCGTCCGCAGTGGGCCCAAACCCAGTTTCGAACCTCGCAGCCTGCAAAGGTGGTTCTGTCACCTGACTAATGTCATCAGGGGTAGGGGCAACCCTGTGTAACCCAGCCCGCGAGGAGGCATGGGGGCGCTGTTAGAGACTGTCTTCACTCCCCCTCCGGCGTACGCCAGGGACGTCCCGGGAAACACTGAGGCCTGCGGGCGTCTTAACAGGCTAAGAGAGTGAAGACGAAGCGAAAGCAGAACTGGTGCAAGCACCCTTTGAGAGTCTGTCAGTAGTACCGCTGTGAGACCAGAGGGGTGGAGGATGAAGCCTCCACTCGCGCTTCCGGTACGTAGGCGGTAGGTCCCAAAGAGTTTTGCAACGGGGCCGACGTCCAATCCAAGACGCTTAACAAAATTTTTTAGAATCGGGCTCTCGCGTAGAGCGCAGCACGAAGAGAGTTACCGAAGTCGGGGGCGCGAAGGCGTCTGGCAGGGGTGCACGTCATAGGAGTGCACCACGGGTGTTGCGATCCCGCCTGCCCGAGCACGTGGGTGCGACCCACAACACGACCAACGCGGTGGCAGTAGTTGACAAGTCGGCCACGCGCGCTGGGAGAGCTGCAGGATTAGTTGTTCAGCTAGACGATGACCGGACGTAAATTGGGACAAGAGCGGTTCCCGGCGTGTGTCCGCCATTTTGTGGGACTTAGCTCTTGGGAAGGGGCTCGGCCTGGGCGATCCCATGTAAGCCCCGGGGATACTGTTTGGCGAGCTAAACTCTTCTTGAACCGAAGCGGTGGCGTTGTGGTTTTTTTTCTTTATTGCATGAATTGGTACAAATACATCAGTAAAAAAAAAGCGGTGGCCTTGTGGTAGAGCATCCGCCTCGCATTCGGGAGGTACCGGGTTCAGTCCCTGGTGCCACCGGTTACCCACCGGTTTTTCAATGGGTACAAGCTTTCCCCTGGCCTGGTGCTCGGCTCTTCTCAGGTGAAATGCTTGGGAAAAGGAGTCACGGCCAAAATAGTTGAGCCGATGTGGCAGTGACCTATTCCGCCATCGGACAACAATAAGTGGGCATCACGCGGCAAAAGCCCATAATGTGGCCCTTTTTTTTAGGACTGCTGCAGCTGAGGCTTTAAGGGAGCACTTCAGGTGAGGCTCAAAGGAAGTACCTTTGCAAGACAAACAGAACCACCTTTGCAGGCTGCGAGGTTCGAAACTGGGTATGGGCCCACTGCGCAGGAGGGGCGCGCAGCGGGGTTTACGGAGCTTCTCCCAAACGCACACCCCTGGAAAAGCCGAGCGCCAGGCCGGGGGACGCTTGTACCCATTTTTACCGGTGGGTGTCCGGCGGTGGGCGCTCTAACCACTAACTGTAGCTAATAAATGATTTTACAAAGTCTAAAATTACAGACATGGCATTTATTTGCGTATTTGACACTTTCTGCGGACGCAGACTGATCAGCCTATTTAGGCATTTGCCTGGGCGTTCCTTGGAGCGCGCTCATTTCAGTGCTCATTGAAGTGTTGAATTGGCTCTTATCGCTCGGCGTTCTGATAGGAACTTGAAATACTGACAAAAGCTGTAACCGCCTGATGTGGTTCGACGGACACGAAGTTTCTAGGTTTTTCATCGCACTACCGGTCTCTCTCTAGGCCTCTCACCACCGCCGCCTACTCCGATGACGTCATATTGTGGCTAGAATGTGCAATGAGTTCAGCGGTGGCAGTCGCCATGGGGATTTAACTGAATTCAATGTGTGGCACGTTTTTAAATCGGCAAATTGTGCAATGACAGAACTTGCTAGTCTATAAGAAACAGCCTGTGATTGAATGAAATTTCTGACAATATTCAGAACCAGTGTCAGGTAAGACCTCAACACAGGTTTCCAAAAACGAGCCCACAAAATTTACTTCTTTTAAGCGCCAGCTCCTGAATAGTCGTTTGAAATTTTTAAAGAAAAAAGCAGATGAAAATGCTATGTTATAATAATGATGCCAATGCATGCACGATACCCGTTCAAATGAGCGGAGATAGGTTGCCTACACTCAACCAATCTGGGCCAAAACAAAAAATATCTGAGTGAAGGGGATTCGAATCCAGGAATATTCTGTTGAAACTGAATATGAAATGTCGTAGCTATCGGATTTTTTTTATTGTTTTCTCGGACAACTGAAACAATACAGACACTGCTAGAGCACGCCAGTGCAGGCAGGTCCGGCGCCGTTAAATGTTTTTCAATTTTACCAGGTCATTAAAAACAGCCATCTACTGCGGCTGCCCCGTTTATGCGCGATACATCTCTGCAACGTACTGCCCGGTAAATTTTATTGAGAGTTTCGTAGCTATCGGCGCAGCCGAGAATTTGCGTTTTAAAGTGCAACACTCTCTAGCGCTGTGAATTACACCATTTCCTCTCCATCAACAGCCCTATCTGCGACAATGCATTCAGACGTTTTACTCGGTTTAACTTTATAACAGTGTTATTTGTTTCACTAGAGAGAATTCTAAAGTCGCGAAGTTGATTTAAGCTCGTAAAACGGGTTTGCGCTATTGCCAAGTATAGAGATCTCAAACAGCTGCTTTTGAGACACTGGCTAAGATCCTTATAATCCGCTGATTTATTTAGCATTGAAACCTTCGTTCCGATGCTGTTGACAACGTGGCCAACTTTCTTATTAGCTCAGCAATCAGAGTTACTGCTCGTGCCAGAATATTTCAGGTAGCATGCGCGATTACGAGTCAAGACCGCTTCTCTGGAATTTACCCCATTTGCCTACAGTACAAATTCGAAGCGATATTTACAATACTTATGCTGTGATTCTTTTGTAATAAAATCGGACTTGTCGTGAAAGGTAAAATGAGCATCTTATGCTTAGGAATCCCTGCAAATTGCGGCAATCGCAGTGCAGCAAATTAAACCTGCCCGGCTGTTTAATTTACAGCTTAGTATCTGGTTTTATAACTAATAACGGAAGAACATTGGTTTATTATGCTGCTACTGGTAGTCAAGTGTGGATGGCGTTCTTGCAATCAAAACATTCGATATAAGGTAGTGAATTGCAATCGACAAGTTAATATTTGCGGTATATCCTGGAAATGTTGTCCAGCAGCAACATCTACTATGTGTATATACATATAAATACACTGCGATTATTGATACTGCTATCAGCTTACCTATGCTTACTATATGAGAAATACTACTTTCGGCTATGTTCGTTACCAGCTTACGTACGTTCATTGCGCGTATTTGGGAATTTATGCTCATTTGCTAATTTGCGACCTAGTGTATAGAACTCTTTTCTAGACTTTCAGCTGTCACCTTGCTACTATTTATTCAACTTTCGGTGGCAGAACACTGAAAAGACATACGTCTTAGCGTAATCTGCTCAAATATACAGTAAATATACTCACTCATGTTTAGTTATATATCCTGAACGGCATTCGACGCGCATGCAGGGTTGTCCGTAATAGATGTGATCGCCATTCTTGATTTCCTTATCCCCATATTGGCAATCACCTGCAATACGAAATCTTAAAACATCGATATGCCATGACAGTCGTGACGATGATGGCTGATGAATGAAGCGCTCCGCAAGCCGCATTTATTTATTGTTTTGGCTCGTGTTCGATGACTGAAGGTAAGAGTGAAATATTTCGTAAACTACTATGTAAGCTTTTATACCCACCTAAGTGGACACTTCTAATATAAAACTCTAACAAATAATAAATACATGCAGATAACTGCAGTCATATTGGAAGGTCTAACCGCCTTTTCATTTCAAACCTGTCTTCAAGTAATCATTTACTCTTTTTGAAGTCAAGGTTAACATACAGAGTGATAGTCAAGTAAATGTTACCTTGTTATTAGCGACCAGACGAACACTCTACATGAAAAGAACAGGAAAAAAGATACTTTAACTGCCATTGATTCAGAGGAGCCTTCGAGCGCCTGATTGCTTGATTTTTTTTTTGCGCCGTTTATTTTACCAGAACACATTTGAATATATAATAAATGACCCTGTCATAAATTAAAAGATTCTTTTTAAACCACAGCTGCCGGATAAATCAGATACCATCCCGAGGTAATACGCCTCTAAAAGGTCAGTTATAATTCTGAATAGAAACTTGCTTGCACTATATACACAACCTCATTTGAGCGCGATTTTTAAAGGCCCAATGGAGCTGAATAAAAACTAAGCCGGACAAGAAGAAACCAAAGGAACATCTTAGAGGGGCTCGTCAGAAGTATACATGTGCGTGATTTATAAATTCTTCTAAAACACGACTAAATTAGCGTATTCATATTTATGAACTCTGTAAGATAACCTGGGCAGTCTGACCTTTACAAGATTCTGGCGGGAAGCAGGAAAATTTTGAGTCCAGTGGTCCTTGTTCAATACAGCGGTTGTGCTGTTAGATTCTAGTTCCTCAAAAATGCTGTAACACTAACAAACTTCAGCCTCAAACTTTCTAACTATTCTAAAACGCGAAACACCGAAAGATAGATGTTCAAAATTGTATAGCTGGGAATATCGCGACATAAGTTTCCTCTTTGTAGCATTCAGTAGAGCGCGTTCTGGTAGGGTTTAAAATTGTTGGCGGTCACTCTCTCTCGACCGCTTTCATCATAGTACTACTTCATTTTATCATCAAAAATAGTGTCGCCTGCCAAATTTTTTGACGATCACGTGCTGCCCTTCTCCAAATTCTCTCTTCGAGCCATATAAAAGTGCTAGAGCACAGTACCTCTTTTGTAACTAAAATATGCAATAAAGTGGAAGGATTTGGCGCACCGTTGCACATATTGTATGCAGAAAAATTTTTGATTTTCTATGTAAAATATGTCATCAGGGTCGACGACATATTTAAGAGCTGATATATGCAACTCGGTCAGTTATAGTGGAATGAGTAGTACAAAGTGTTCCCGTTAAATTCGCTGTGGCAAGAGTTTGACTTACCGTGTCTACTCCCATTACAACATAGAATGGCCAAGGCTACGAAAATGACGAGACTGAAAAGGAGGGCATGCATCATGTTCTCGGGGTCTTCGTACTGCTTCCCGTCTCGTCCTGATGAAGACGAACATCCACTTTTATACTCTAGATGCCGCAGATGATGACGCAGAACTCAGGTGCAATGGCAGAAACAACAGCGTTTTTTTTTTATGCTTTGATATTTTTGTGCTCCCATTTAAACACACCTTCTTGATGACAAGAAATTATGGGTGAGCGAATTCTATAACTTTTGAAATTGCCCTATCGCAGCTGCTGCATTTTGAATTCCATAACTGTCAGTAAAAGCAATAAAGTTTAAAATGTTTCCCAGCTGCTCATCAGAGAAACTAATCGGAAATGAGTGATGGGCCTCCAGACTGAATCTTTAGCAGGGTCCGTGGTTGTGGAGGACCCCGGATACATTCGGTTCTCCAAAGTTCTTCAATGGTCACAAAGTTTACGCGTACTGCTTTTCCGCGTTTTGGCTTCCGCTCGTCATGGTGCGGATTTTGCAATAGAGCATATGTTCTTGTGTTTATTTAAATTACCAAGGACACTTCATTTTATAGAACTTTGAAAAAAGACTGGTGTTGTGTTTCAAAATCAACATCTAACGAAAGCAAAAAAAGTTCCCAGATCACTGCATAATCTGCACTGGGGAAATGCGTAAGCCTCACCTTTGCTGTGTCGTCCGCGAGATATGTAAGCGGGATTCCGAGAGTGCAAGGTACTTCGCCTTTTCTTTTCTGTACAGCAATTATAGAACAACGGCGAACTTTGATGCTGGTTGTGTTCGACAAGGGGCGCGAATAACTGTGTACAGCAGCAACGCTTAGGTTTCGCATTTTTTGCACTAGCGATTTTGTAGTCCTCTCAAAATTTTTCAGACTGCGTTTTGTTGATTACCTCTCTTTACACAAATTTTAACCATCCCCACCCATTTTGGGACGCAAATCATACCCTTTCCTATCGATTGGGATCAAACATTTAAAATTTCTTGACATCGGAGGTTACGCCTACGTCACCGAACGTCGAGCACCACGTGACCCCCTTTGAGCGTCGACATTACCCCTCGCGGCTATTTCGACATCTGTTCTACTAATTAGTTTTAATTAGTTACCAAAATACAAACATGTATCTCTTGATTTCCCAAACGTTTTTGAGGCTGTATCTGATGCAACTATTCTTCTTCTTATAAACTCATTTGTTCGAACCTAATCATGCGGAGAAACTCGTGATGACACGAAACCGCAAAGAGCTATGCAGTGCCTAATCATTAATAAACTTTCAGTTCACCTAATATTGCCTTATATTTAGTCCTTGAAAAGTTCATCTTAGAGGTAGGCCAACTATTCTGCAAGCATATAATGCATATTTTTTGGTTATGGAATGGAAGTTTGACAGTATTCTCGTCATGGGCAGTCAGGGTGCTGTTGGTTAAATCCGACAAAATATCCTTGCATTGAACCCAGTAAATAAGGTGCTACAATGAAATAAGCTGCCAGGTTTCCTTTCCCGAGAACGAATAACATGCAAAAAAGAACGATTCGATGAGCATGTCCATCCAATGCAGCCCTGGATCGTAATAAAGTTTCGAATACAAATATTTCATGAATTATATCGCGCATAAGCGACCATTTTGGAAGCCATTTGCGTAAGAGAGCAATTAGTGCAGCCTTAGGATCAAAACAAAAACCGTCAAAACCACCGCATTACAGGTTTGTGTTTAAAGTTTGACAAGGTATGATTGATTTAGGATTGTTTTGCTGCTGAGTTTTCTAGTTATAAAATACAGAAGCGCTGGAGTTTTCTAGTAGTATTTCAAAGTATTAAGCCTCGAGCACAACGTTATGCATGGCGATTAAATACTGTTAAGGAAAAAGCAAACAATATGGTTAGACAAGAATTGTTTCCTGACTCGTGTTTTATTTCAGATGAACGTATTCCTCCAGCCCAATTGATATACCCTCTGACATTCATATATCTGCAGTCAACAGTTTATTCATACATTTCTCATACTAAGTGACTTCGGTTTCTGAGCGTCAGGCGATTTTGTGAAGAGAGGAGCAGCGAAGCGTCTAATCATCGTGACGCATCGTCTTCTCTTCAGTGCACATGCTGAGTGCAACAAAGTCTTTCGAATGCCAGCCATGTTGGTCGGTGCACTGATATGCTGAGAAGTACCGACACCCATTGCACTGAAACAGACTTCTAGTAGACGTCTTTGTCGGTGTTGCCTAGCATAGAGCTCACCATAGACCGATCCTAGCCCATTTTCAAAGGTATGGTTAGAGGCCGAATTTCTAGGCACTAAAAATGCTCATTTCAGGCGCCACAAAGTAGAATTTCATTGAAGCACTTAAGGGAAAAAATAGGCATCAAGAACGGTATCAAAAACAGACATAAAATCATATCTGATGGCCGGCCCATAATATCTGCCTAAAATTGAGAAAATAAAATGGCGCGAAATTTAGAAGCAGTTTTGTAAAAGCTGTACCGCAACATACCATACAATTCAGAGTCTTCAGCAAAGCAAATGGGCTGCCTCTGCCTACCGCGAGAAATCTTAGGAAAAAGTTTTGCAAACATTTAAAGCATATTTGGCGCGCCTGTTAGCGAGCAATAAAGTGCAAATCCAATTGTTGAAAACCTTAGAAATTTACTAACGTCATATATTTAAAAACCATAAATTAAGGCAGTGTAAACTACCTGACCTATGAGATGCAAATCTTCCATCGCACTACAACTACACGTACATATTGCGCACATTCATGGTAACTCAACATGATTAAATACGTGTTCATTTATCAGACTATTATTGTGTAGTTATGGGCTTCAAGAAGCAAAGCCGGGCTCTATTGGTGCTTTCCACTTGAAGGATCGAGACACTCGAAACACCTAATGCAAGAGACTCCCAATGCGACTCAGGCTATGAGAGACGCCATAGTGTAGGTCGACAAACATTTCGACCAACTGGGGATATTTAACAGGCACTAGCATAGCATAACACACGGGCGCCTTGCATTCCGCCTACACCAAAAAGTGGATGCCGCATACGAGATTCTATCCGGAATCATAGGCACAGCAATCGAGTGTCTTATCCACTGCATCACCACGGCAGGTAATGCAAGAAACTGTTGGAGTACATTGCTGCTGAGACACTATGCCGGTGAAATAAGTTGTTCTTAATGGAGCTCCATTAATTCCGCTTAGGGCCCGAAATACACAAAAACGGTTCATAAAACGGTTATCTGTTACTAAGGATATATAAATCTTATATATTTATATATCAGTAAATTTGCACTAAGGAAGTAATTACTCACTGTAATAATTCCCTTATTACAAATCTACTCCACATTGGGGTATACCCCTAAATATTAGACCAACCATTCACACTTGGAGTTATTGATCAATTCTCTCTTGCCCTACCATCTCATCTGCTTACCGTCCTGGTTAGCTCAGTTGGTAGAGCGACTGCACCGGAAAGGCGGTGGTCCCGGGTTCGATCCCCGGATCAGGACAGATTTTTTGTAACTAAGACGTCCCTGAGAAAACTGTATAGTTTTCAAATGCAGCCGTATGGCTTCGCTTAGGTGAATGTCAATGAGTTATTACTTCCTTATTACCGATTCAACTAGACTAATAGGTTAATTCTTAGTGATAAGCGAAAGGGAACGACATCATCCTCAGCACTGCACAAAAATATTACACGATTGGCGGGACCAGTTCGACCAGGTTGCGGCGTTCAGCGCCTTGCTACAATATGTTGCGTCAAATTTTCTGTTACGAAATCACGTGTATGTTTTGCTGACTTGCTTCCAACTGGCCCCTAAAAAATTGCTCAAAAACTAGGGTACAGCGACAGCTCCTCGTTCAAATGAGCCCTGTGCCCTATTACAAAAGTAGAAAAGTTTCCACAAATGTTGACAAAGCTTCCTTTCTATAAGGGCCATTTTATGAAATAAAAGATTCCGAATGGCTCCGTGGAATATTCAAAATTTTCAGGTTACTTTAATAGTGCCACTAAAACACGTGTATTAAGTGTTCAGCTTCATTACGTAAGATCGTCAGAAGACAATATTACCATTTGGAGCGCATAGCAAGGTTACCTTGCAATGTTATACTTCCGAATCAATGATCTCTTCGAGCTGTTTCGCTTTGGCATAACCGGCAAGCTCAGTGAAGAATGTTGGCCAGATATGAAATTAATCATGTATGGTGCGTCGACGCCGCTTCTCCAGCTTACTTTACTGGAATGTTATCAATTCTGGCGATGGTTTAAACAGCGCGGATCGATAGAATATGGCAAGGGAATGACGGAGAAATAGTGTTCTTGAATAAAAATTGAACGAATATCTAATTAAACCTTGTTGATATGTGGAAGCAAAGGTATGTTTTTTGCACACACAATTTTTAGCTTTCTAGTGTGATGGGCCTCTGCGAGATTGCTTCTAAATATTATCTGATGCGGAGAACATGTAGCCTCGGAGCACATGGAAAAATATGGTGCTTAATGGAAATCTTTACCAGTTAAGCGTGTTACCTGCAGCTAAAACCAACTGTAAATCTCCCCGACAAATGCTCAACTCAATTTAAATACATTCCAAAATGCAACTGCTACTGGTGGTTGACCAATTTACCAGCCACATTCTACAAGCTGGACACTCAGAATATCAGAAAAAGGAATAGAACTGTTTTGGCATTGATTGCTAACGTGGTTGCCTCTCGTGTAAACGTAATTTTATTCAAGACAGCATTTTAGGCACAAATTTTTGAAGTAGCCATTTATGCGCACTAGTCCAGAAATAGGCATTTATAGTGACTCAAATGTTAGGATTACACATAAACTCGACACCTAATTCATGCTCATGTGAAAATGGTGCGTGTAAGGTGGGCGAAAAAAAAACACATTTGCCTAAAGTGTGTTCTTTAGGCATGATACCTGACTCTCGTATCGAACAAGGTAAGTTCTCTTCACTTGGCCATGCCCTCAGTTTGGTCCTTATATAGTTTCTGATTTCGATACGTGCATTTTGTTTTTCCTACTTGTTGTTTAGTGAACAATCCTAGAATTCGCTAAATGAACACTCCAGTATACTGCAGACATTCAGTGTTTACGGGGCCAAAGTGTAGCTCTTTTAGGAGTTCAACATGGTTGACGTCTGGGCAAGTTGGTAAGGGTTCATATTTAACCATCCAAAGGACGAGACACAGGGAAGAATAGGACAGTACAAGGCTGGACTAGCAACTGAATGTTTATTGAACGGAAGAAAACAACGAAGACTCCTTCTTCTTCTTCTTCCTCTTCTCAATTTCCTGCCATTCCACCGGTTGGGTTGTGCGCGTGCTTGTCGGAAGGAGTCTTCGTTGTTTTCTTCGTTCAATAAACATTCAGTTACTAGTCCAGCCTTGTCCTGTCCTCTTCTTCCCTGTGTCTCGTCCTTTGGCTGGGTAAATATGATCTCCTAGGAGTGCTCTGGTAATCACAACTAGATGAAGTTGTACGTCAGAGCTACTTTCGCTCACATAGTGGTATAGGCCGGCAATAACTTCGTGTTCGTGTTCCTAGGAATACACGCTGTATTATACGTACGTTGTACTTCTTTTATATTTCTCGTCGGCTGTTCATTTGCTGGTGCACGCAGTACGGTAAATCTACAACAAGAATGTATGCAATAAGCACTGATGAATGCATTCAGCAGTCTGAGCAATGTTTTATAGCTTGATTGTAAACACGGCGTATGACTAGCGCTCTTTGTTCCTTGTACCTGCTTAATCTGAGGGGACTAAGGCACACTATTTTAAATTGCGTTACTCAGATGGGGATTCACTGTACATTTTACATTATTTAAATAGCTTAACATGTTCACAAGCGACGCCGACGACTGCTGACGCTCGGCTCCAGCCATGTTCGGCTGACGAAGTCCCACCGGCTGGCTGTGGTGCATCTTTCATTTTCACAGCGCGTCCTCTAATTTAAAGAATTATTTCTGATTACTGCTTTTACTACAATACACCAAGATCATCTGTATTCGCTGCATTTTTGAGCTCCCTCTGCACAATCGCGGAAAAGCTCGTCGAGAAAAAGGGCCGGTCTGGCGATAATTCGATTGCTGTTTACTGCAGAGCCCTCCCTCCCTCCCACACTGCCGCTTCCTTCTATGGGACAAATAAAGTCGTTACTTTTACTGATCAATGTCGACGTGTAGACGCATTAGGTGTTTTTCCCGCTTCCTTTTTTTTTTTTTAATTTGAATAAAGCACGGACAGAACGCTTTGAATGACGGTCGACTAAAGCGATCGCGTCCTCTTTAGTAGCAACCTCTGGCATCGCAGTTGCTTCGTCGTCTCGCCCGCCGCGCTGCCGCAGCTATCCGCGAAGGCGAGGGGAGGGGGAGAGGTGCCACCCGCACGCTTTTAATCTGCCATCTTCGCAGTTTTTTCCAGGAAAGCAAGGATGGAAAATGTTGCACAGCTGGCCACGATAATGCGCGGGAGCGTGTTCGCTAAATGGGGCAGATTAGGAGAACTATGAATTGCCACAAAATATGTACGCGAAATTTCAAGGTCGTTTGGATGGATGAAATATTAACACGCGCACTGACGCACGGGGAAAACAAACGACTTTATTTACCAACGTGTCGACAATGGTCTGGTCTTCGTCAGCGTTATTGCCGGAACTGTGACGTCATTGCTTCATTTTCGTAAAAATGACGAAGAACATGACGAAATTTAGAAGAAATGAAATCACAAGAATTTTAAGAAATACAGCACATGAATGTCTTGACGTTTCGATCGAGGCCGGATCTCTATCAAGAACGAATTTGCAGGTTACGTTGTGCGCAGAGAGAGCGAAACAAAAAGGCGCGAAAATAGGGATAGGCAGAGAGTTTGCCTAACGCCGCGTGTAAAAAGGGATACGCCTGAATAGCAGGAGAGGGGGCGCGCTTAAGATAGCCAGATGTGAGCAAGCGTGTGGCCTCTGGCCTTACGCCGACATGGTCCCCCGCGTTGCCAAAATAAAGAACAATAGCTAACTGGAATAAATGGTGGCACCATACGGTGTCAAAGGTAAGGTTCAGAGATTCAGACTGCATGGAAAAGGTCGTCCTAGAACAAAATAAATTTAATGTTGCCGTGAAACAGGCGGATAAAGGAACATGCCATTGTTAGCATACTAAACAATTATTAGCAGCCGCCCCAACGGGGTGGTTCAGTGGTTACGGCGCTCGACTACTGGGCTCAAGGATGCGGGATGGAATCCCGGCCTGGGCGGCCGCTTTTCGCTTGCAGCGAAAAGCAAGGAGCCTGTGGGCTGAGCGATGTCAGTACTCGTTAAATACCCCCAAGGAGTAGAAATTTCCGGATTCCTCCACTACGGCGTCTCTATTAGCCCGAATCGCTTTGGGACGTTAAGCCCCCACAACCCAACCAATTGTTAGTAGCCAAGGACACTCATTAAAGGACTAAAGACAAATAATTGTTCGGTTCGTGTTTTATCTTTTGTAACGATCTTCATGACATTGCTGTGCACGGATCACCACGTCACATTCGCCTACGACTGCTGAATTATAATTGAATTTCTTTTATCACCTGTTTTGGTTTCGGTTTCCACAGCCGAGCGATGGCTGTGACGTCAAAGTCAAGTGTAGGTCACGCGACGGATGCAAATACAGCAATATATTCATTGCTGTGTCATCTGATTTCACTACATTGATAAAGCCAGCCTGTCTCAAGGACAGGAATCACTAAAAGCGAAGAATTAGCGATTATATCGCTTTCTTTCATGCCGCGCATCGAGACATGATTCTGACGTCACAGCCATCTCTCGTCTATCGAAATTGAAACTAGTGAGAAAGAAAAATTCAACTAGAAACCATTTACTTGTCGGAGGCGAAAGCTACGTGCGAATCCGTATACAGGAAGGACGCACGCATCAATAACAACAAAAAACAAATGCCGCCAAAATGTGGTGTCTATAGTCCTTTAAAGAATAAGAATAAGAATAATGTTTATTTAACATCTTGAGGATGTTGGGTGCGCCGGCAAAAAGCCAGTAGAAAGGCTTGACGAGGCCGACGCACCCTACAGAGGCATTGCAGTGGTACATAGCATAATATCATTTTTAGAAACAAGAACAAACATAAAACAATCGATTTTTCATTATTTATACATTCGTTCATACTGTTTATTTAATTCATGCGGGAGAGTGTAGCTCAGCATTTGGTAACCATAATTTGTTCGGATCTTAGGTACAAGCCATTTGGGTGTCGTTCGTGTAGTGTATATGGACTCTTTGCGTTGCAATCCTGACAGTTTTATTACCAGGCAGTTGTTATTGTGAACACCGATTTCATACCGCCGCAAGAGTAATGTTTCGTATAATTGTGGCAAGCGGATAATTTGAAGCTCATTGAAAATTGGTTCAGTGTGTCCAAGTTGGGGAACATTCATAACATTTCAAACGGCTTTCTTTTGAAGCAGGTATAAGCGGTTAATATTAGTAAACGTCGTGGTACCCCACACCAAAAAGCAATACTTAACAACAGAAGAAAACAAAGCATTATACAATATTTCCTTAATACGCTTTGGCATAAAATATTTCAATCGACACAAGATACCGACAACTTTTGACAGTTTGTTCATCACCATATCAACATGATCATTCCAACTCAAATTCTCGTTGAAAATAACGCCCAAGCTTTTTACCGCCGAGACCGTTTGGATGCATGACGCACCGATCTTTAAACAGAGTGGTGGCATATTTGTCAACTTGTTTCGAGGCCTGAACAGCACAGCTATGGTTTTTTCAGTGTTTATGTTTAAAAGATTATTTTGAGACCATTCTAGAAGCGACTGTAGGCATTTTGAGGCTTGTTTCTCAAGGTCTACCAATTGGGCAGCTTTGAAAAATAAACTGGTGTCGTCAGCATAAATCACAAAAGTTGGTAGATTACTGATACGGACAACGTCATTGACGTAAAGAAGAAACAGCAACGGTCCCAAGATACTACCTTGCGGAACACCAGAAACCACGTGCTTGACATCTGATAAGTGATTGTTTATTTTTACTTGTTGTGATATAGAACTTAAATAGGACTGTAACATATGAAAAAACTGTCCGCGGAAACCGTAGTGTTCGAGTTTAGCCAACATTATTTTGTGATTGATGCGATCGAATGCTTTTGAAAAATCAACGAATATGCCAAGAGTTAGAAGTTTGTGCTCAAAAGACTCTAAAATTAGCTCTTTTTGTGTTAGCAATGCAGTTTCTGTTGAAAAATTCTTTCTGAAACAATGCTGACTCGGCGTTATTATGTTGTATTTGTCACAAAAACGTAATATTTGTGTGAACAAGATCTTTTCAAAGCACTTTGAGAAAACAGGTAAAATAGATATGGGACGATAATTTGAAAGATTATTCCGGTCTCCACCTTTGTGAATGACTGTGACTCTGGCAAACTGCATTCTCTTAGGGAATACTGCATGTTCAATACAGCAGTTAAAAATATATTCCAACACTGGACTGATTACATCAGCTACATGTTTGACAGGGCAAGTTTTGAGGTCGTCGATATCAGGAGACTTGCTGTTTCGTAAAGCCAGGATACAATTTTCGAATTCGTTAGCACTGGTTGGAGACAAGAATGCACTGGAAACAACCCGCGAGTCAATGCACTTCACGTTACTAGAACTGTTATTCCCGGAAACTGCCTGAGACACAAAGTAATTATTGAACTCATCGGCTAGTTGTTTCCCACTCACTCTTTCATTGTTCACCAACATTTCAAGTGCACTAGTAGCAGTTGTAACTCGATTTAAAACTCGATTTATATTTTGCCACATGAGATCGCTCCTTTTTAATAAATCTTGGTTGAATAGTTTTTCCATGTATTCTTTTTTCGCCTGACGAAGAAAAGATGTAACTTTGTTCCGGTATGCTTTGAATTGTACATTATCATCCGATGACCTGGTTAGGATAAAGCGATTGTACAGGTCTGTTTTTGTTTTTATCGTCTTGAGGCATTCAGCGGTTATCCATGGTTTGCGAGCTCTGCGCGGTTTTTTGGATGTTGCAAGAGGAAAACATTGTTCGTAAATAGATTTAAATATGGCAATAAAAGTATTGTAAGCCTCTTCTGGGTCCTCTTTGTTTCGCACAATATTCCAGTTAACATTTAATAATACTGCCCTAAAATGATCCATTGTGTCATGATTAATTCGTCGAAAGGTAGTAAATGGGAACGATTTTTAGGACAGGAGACACTCTCAATAAGCATGTATATTGGAAGATGGCCACTTATGTGGCCATTTATTACTCCAGAAGTCAGACCATCAGCTGAGGAGTTAGTAAAAAACACATCGATTGCTGTCGCTGCTTGTAATCGCGTAGGGACATTTATGACGTTATTAAAGCCGTTGCACTACAGTATTGACTCTAACTATACTTTATTAGCTGAATGTGAAAGAAAATCTATGTTTATATCGCCCCCCAAGAAAGCGTTAAGATTGTTCTCTGTGATCCATTGGAGATATTCGTCAAGGAAGCAGGCAAAATTCAAGAAGTTGCTTTTTGGAGGGCGGTACAATACAGAAAAGATGTTTTTACCACTTTGCAAAGAGAGTATTTCATAGTCATCATTAGTTGCAGTGAAATCGGTAAGAACGCTGCATTTTATATTTCTGTCTATCCCTATCATAACGCCCCCACCTCGTCTATCAACGCGATTTTGCACATACGTGTTATAGTTTGGCAATTCTAAGGCTTCATCACTGCTTTGATACCATGTTTCAGTCACCATCACTATGTTGAAACGAAAATTAAGTGCAGAAAGGAATGATTCAAACTCGTCACCTTTGTTACGCAATGATTGTGCATTAACGTGAAAGAAAGACATGCTTTTCTTTTTCTCAGTACACGGAGGGTTTATAATAGATGGCATGAAGAACTGAGGCTTTGTTTGGCTGAAAAGGGAAGGAGGCGGGTCCATTTAGGGTGCGCAAAGTGCTTTACTCCCCCTGGCCCTGGCCCCTAAGTAGTTCATCAAGTTTACTTTCCTTTGAGATGACTATCGCTGACAAGCCGTCAGATTTCCTCACCAATATTTTGCCATTTCGGTGCCAGACATATTTGAAATCATGTTGCTTTGCCCATTCCTTTGCGTGTTTCAGCAGTTCGCGGTTCCTTTTTGTCAGGTTTTCAAGCACGTGCACTGTACCATCTTCTATTTTTTTCCTGTTTGCCCACCACAAATCCCGGGTTTTGTGCTTTGCGAATCGGCAGATAATAGCAGGGATCGTATCTGCTTTTGAAGGCATACGATGTATGGCATCCACATCGTCACAGGAGAGTGGCGGGAGCTGAGTCGTAGCAGCAATGGCATTAATTTTTCCTAGAAGGTCCTCTTTTTCAGTTTGGGGAATCCCATGAAATTGCAGGTTGGCGCGCCCATTCCGCCATTCCAAGTCATTAAGCTGAGTTAGGAGTGATTAAGTGCATTCACTTTCCTCTAGCCTTCTAATTCTTTTCCTGATTTCTGTTATTTCTTGCTCAATTTTTTCTACTCGTTCCAGCAAACCAGTCAACTGATCAGACATGAATTGCACAGCTTTCGCCACATCATCAACAGTTTCTTTCAGTGGCATTAACACTTCCAGTTTTTTGTTCATGGCTAGCAGCATATTCCACATGCTCTGTAGGTTTGGTTCTGCATCTGCGCTCTCAAACGGTTGCATATTGGCTTTCGGCCCTCTGCATTTAGGACATCTCCAAGTTTTTCGATAGTCTTTTTTTGACTTCAGTGTTGCTTCAGAAACGCCTGCACACTTTCCTACGTGGAACACAGTGAGGCATATGCTGCAGGAAACGCCATTTCGATATTCCACCACTGACTGGCATTCCGGACATTCAACATCATCAGGCATTGAAACACGCTTGGCAGCAGCAGCGGTCAAAGAATTGACTAAAGGTACGCATCATGTACCTGGAAAGTTGAGAAGTGCAGAATTGAATGAAATCATGTACCTGGAAGGTAATAATTATTATAGAAATAACAAAAACGCAAGTTTATTACAAGGAATAACTGCAACACAAACTTAGCACAGTGATACAGTGCTCGGCCACAACAGCAACTTAAACTGATATCAATCCTAATGAGATTGTAGTTCTACACATTGAAATAGTCTTTAACAGCACACGATATTCTAAAGTGAAACTAGAGGAAACAGATAGGACTAAAATGATTTCAAATAATGATCATAACTCAGTATATTAACGAACAACAACATTATGAGGGCATGCAGCCAACAGAACTTTTGTTCATTTATTCTACCACGCCCTTACTTCTTCAGAACATACTCTTTTACGCCCTGCAGCAATACGCTTCACAAAAAAACAGGAAACTAACGACGTTCATGAAAGGGTTATTTATTACCCTCCAAATCCTGTTAGGTTTAAAATATTTTTTCATCATTGTAAGAATTTTAGGCTTGCCAATCAATGCTAAAATAATCAGGTACGGCACTTTTTTTGTCGATAACTTGATGTCGGCTACGACGGTGTTGAATTTATGAGTCAGGTGTGATTCAACATTTTCGCGGTCATTGTGTGTTTTCAACGCCGAATTGGGTACAGCAACTGTCAAGTTATTGAGTTCCAAAGTTTTAACATAAAGATATTTTCTTGTTTATGTACATGTGAAGTATGGTTTATAATTCTAAATCAGAATAGTGTAGCTGTATGTAAATTGTAACGAGCCCGACAGGTGCCACATTCCAGAAGGAAGATAACATTAGTGCTTTCGGATGAAAAAGTTTCTTTTATCTGAAATTTTACAATTGATGCGGCATTTCGTGTTCATAGATGCTGCATCATCATAGGAGAGGTTTTGTGAATGGGCTTGTTGCATAGTGTGGATATGGTAAAGATGCGGTTAGCAACGAAAGACCTCATTAACTCACAAATTTCATGTGAGCCTAGACACAAAATGCGGCGAAGTGAGAAACCTGCATGCTTTCCCTCTGGAGAAGGAAGTTGAAGGCGTTTATTGGTAATGGCGCTAATACTGGCGACATATGGCAAATGAGTAAGGATCAAGGCAACGTGGGGTTCAAGGGTGCCTGATTTTGGCAGTTTCCGAGCCAGCGCGGGCCATAGTTTGAGTTCCTATGAACTGGATTGTCGACAAATAACAGTGGGCGTTTCTGACGTGTCAAAACCCACACACAATTGCGACCAACTTGATTTAATGTTGTTTGGTTTTCGATAAAAAGCTGTTTTAAGTTTGATTTGTGATTGTTCGTTGGATATGAGAAAATGAATTGTGGAAACTGAATAGGAATTTATGAGGTGCCAATAAACTTAGTAAGTTTTACCTCAAGATGTACCTGCAACAAAAACATATCGTCTATAAACCTCTTATAATGGATGGCTTAAGTAGGCAATTCTTCGGAAACGGAGCAACCTTCAAGGATGGCTATGAATACTTGTGAGTAATTTGGTCCAAATTTGGTGCACTATTACGATCTGCCTATTTGCACGTAATGCGGACGATTAAAGAAATGTTTTTGACTCCGACATCACTTTTAACTGCTCTTTTACGTGTTACCATCGACCGGGACTTTCGATTGTAAACAATTGTATGAGTTGATGACTGCTTTGATGCTATGTGCGAGCGAAATGTTTGTGTACAGTGAGGCGATATTTCAACTTTTTACTTTATTTCTTACATACAGGAAGATGAGTATAGTAAAATGTCAACGAAAGGAGCTCCACAGTACAAGAATTTCGGGTGAGCTCCCTGAACAAAGCAAGTTAGGTGGAAATGCGTGCAACGGGTAGCAGTGTAACAGGCAATTAGTAAAAAAAGTACAACTACGAAACAACAACGTTAGAATAAATGCATCAATGAAAAGTAAAGATCTTATGCACAGAGCATCAACTTGAGTGCATAGAAAGATAAAAAAGCAAATTCAAAAATGCATTATAGCTGTTGAATCATATTAGCTATGCAGCACATCTGTTAATGTGCTTTCATACAGTAATGGACTGAGTGAACAGTGTATGATGCCATAATGTATGAACACAAAGAATTCCAGTAGGATATGCCAACAAACAAGGTAGTAATTATTCCGCAATTAGAGCCCACTTTTGCCAAAACTATACTATTGCGCGGTTGAACTATTGTAGGATTAGTATTTACAAGCTGACTGGTAATAACATCAATATGAACACGATGATTGATTAGTGTGTACACGATCATGAAGACGTTCAGGCTGAATAAATGTTCAAGCAAATATATGTTGAAGTTGTAATATAGTGTGAAATAGTGTGAAATAGTGTGAATGGAAGGAACTGACTGATATGAGCCTGATGCCTTGATTCTGAAGGCGTTGAAGTATTTCATGTGTGCAATGTGTAATTCCGCACGACGGAAAACTGTCCTTAACGTGACTGTGGATGTAGGCATTATATAATGAACATATTACGTGAAGTTGAAAATATGCACGCGTTTTGATTATGACGTGAATTGTGAATGCAACTGTATGCATGAACGATTGAGCCTGGAGATGAAACGTAAATTCTTATCGAGAGATGCGCCCAGAATCTTGGAAGTTTCTGAGATAGCGATTGATCAATCATTAGCTTTGATGGACTAGTTATGAAATTGAAAGGAAGGTAAATAACAAGAAAATCATTTCGCGGAGATTTATTTGTAGCTTGTTATTTCTGCACCATATTTAACGTTATTAATGTCTATTTTAGGCATATGCTGGGCCCGTATTCCGAGTTTGCGTCGTTATCGAAGTGTCGCTATCTCACGTGACCTCGAGCGATCTGATTGGTCGAAGAGCCGGAACCACTACGGAACCGGAAGAGGTGTCAACATCATATTCCGGCATTTCCACAAGTAATGGCACTTTCCACTTTTTGGCATAGGGCTAGAATGTCTTGAATATACATCAAATATGATTGGGTAGAAGACTGGGCACAGGATGCTAGGTCTTTTTGTGCGACAAGCTTGCGTCCGATCGGATTTCCAAATAGAGCTCGGAGCTTCTCCTTGCACATATCCCAGTATGTGAGATCGTCTTCATGCGTCTCAAGCCAGACGGCGCCGTACCCGCCAGATAATAGACGATGTTTGCAAGCATGAGGGTCGCATACTAATGTTGTGCTTGCCAATGCGCTCGTACATAGCGAGCTAGTCTTCCACGTCGACGTGGTCGGTGCCGCAAAAGGTACCAGGATCAAGCGTCTGCACCATGACGACGGTGGGAGCTGGTTGTCCCGCTTTAAAAGGTGTCGCTTCGGATGACATAGTGATAATATCAATCTGGTGACCACTACAGATATCCAGGTTTGGCCATTTTTGTGCCTCCAGCAATCCTCCATCAAATGTTAAGAAAACGTACACAGCGGTAAACACTAGTTCACACTCAGACACACACCACCAGAATGAATCCAGCTCAGCTCCAGCGTCATATTCTCCACCACATCACACCAGCATGTCGTCTTCGTATTATTATATCTGCTCGAAAATTACATTTATCCATAACACTCATAAAACCCATGCATTTAGCTATTGCCTTTGTTACACTCTTGTTTAACGAACCATTTTGATGATACATAAGCCGAATTCTGTTTTTTACTTCTTTGCTCAAATTTAATCACGTCTTCAAACTTGTTGCCCGAAAATATGAAGAAAGGCGCCCATTTCTGACGCTGGACGAAGCATGAGCAGCCTTGGGCGTGCCGGCTGAGCAGTAACAAAGGTGACGGTTGTGGTACTTGTGACCCCCGAATTGCGGCTGCATTGGCCAGAGACGATGAATACAGCTGCGTCACAACTTTGAAAGCTCTACTCGACTAGACATATAACATGCATATAACGTGGAAGTTCACACGCCACTTTGGACAGTGCTTCGTAGTTCGAGACCCGTACAAGCTAACTAAAATCGCTAAACGTGATAAAAGCTTACGCTCTAAAAATGGGTGAATGTGTGATATGCACTCTGCCGTTCCATTCCTACATGCGTAAAACATGAAAACATGGTGGTCTAATCCATGCAACGCTGAGCTTATTCTACTGCATTATAAGGTTACCACCCAAGCGCATGCAAAGAATTTATGCAATAACGTTTTTCCCTCACTTACTCTAACACAAGAATGCATGCGTACTGGCAGATGTTCTTCTGGCATAAACAAACTACAGATTGTGAGCAAACATATTATTAATCCCGTATCTACTGCTGTATGTCGCACTCCTGAGGGGCGACTAGCGGCACGTGATACCTGAAGGAACACATGTAGTACCCACTGATTACATCAGCTTGTTATACAGCTGTAATGAATACAGTTGTAAGTGGAACTCAAGAGACTTCTGATGCGCGTACAAGAAGAGAGTGAGAAGTTTGGGCTTAAACTGAACATTAAAAAGACAAAGATCATGGCGTCTTGCCCTATCAATTCCTGGAGCATCAATGGACAAGGAGTGGAAGCTGTGACAGATTTTCTCTTCTTGGGCTCCAAGATTACCTCGGAAGGAGACTGCAGCCATGAAATTAGGAGACGCCTGCTTCTGGGAAAGAGAGCAATGGTTAGCCTTGACCGCCTAGTAAAGAGCAGAGACATTAGTCTGCCAACCAAGATCCGTATAACTCGCGCTATGGTCTTTCCAGTTGTGATGTATGGATGCGAGAGTTGGACTGTGAAAAGGGCTGACCGCCGAAGAATTGACGCATTTTAATTGTGGTGCTGGCGAAGACTCTGGAGAGTTCCTTGGACTGCCAGAAGATCAAATCAGTCGATATTGTCAACCATAAACTCTGACTGCTCATTGGAGGGTCAAATTCTAAGGTTAAAGCTCAGCTACTTTGGTCATCTGATGATAAGCGAGGAGTCGCTGGAGAAAGATTTGATGTTGGAAAAATTTGAGGGTCGCCGGAGAAGGGGTAGGCAGCGAACGCGATGGTTAGATGGCATCCTCGAGGCACTGCAAATGACGTTATGCGATGTTAGGAAGATAGTGAGTGACCGGAAAGCGTGGCGTGACATGGTCCATAGGGTCACGAAGAGTCGGACACGACTGAACGACTGAAGTAAATAACTAACTAACTAATGAATACCACGTCCACTCCTGGCAGGGGCCTCAAGTGGGTTAATAATCGTTGAGAGCCCAAATAGTAGTTCCCGCAAGGACTAGCAAACGCCGTGATTTCTTAGCGTTGTCAATAAAGTCCCCGCAGATGATGGGGGGAGCGCCCTGTATTTTTGCGTAATTAGTGTTTCACCTGTCACTTCCGAAAGCAGTCGTGTTCGTCAGGAAAGCTTTCATGACATTCGGCACCAGTTGAAGCCATTATGTGAGCTCATATAAAAGCGACTTAGCAACACAGGGGGCAGTTTGAGTGGGATATGCAAAATGCAAAATGATAATTCGTACGAGAATATTCGCGATTCCACAAATGTGTGTGGCACCTGGCGGCGAAGCCATGCATTGAGTTAAGAGGTCCAAGTAGTAGATGCCCCTCGCTCTGGAATCCCGCTAGCACAGCGCTCATTGCACCTCGAAAAAAAAAGCCAACCAATTATTCAGCGTTCTGCAGTGCGTGTAAGTGGAATGGCTCATCGTTTGATGTATTTCTTTCATGCTCTATAATTTGCGCCAGAGGATAGATCTATTTACAATGTTCGTGGAACGCGTGGAAAGTGACGTCGACCATTTATTTATAGCATCGCCAGTTTTTGTTGTACAATTTCCCTCCTGGTATCAACTGCTTTCAACAAAGCTCCCTCAGGCACGAAACACCTAGAGATAAGTACGTGTAAAAAAAACAATACGTACTACGAACCACGGCTTCTCGCGTTGCATATAAATAAAGTCGATCGCTGCACGCATAAACACCTCCCAGCTGTGACAGCTTGATCATAGCTCTTTTAAGTTTGTTCTGCTAAGAACGTCATCATGAAAGGCGTGTAATAGAGCAGATTACGACGATCGGCTGAATTCGTCGCCTAATTCAGTGGTGTCTCGAGGTCTGGAGGCCAGGCAGCGCGTTACAGTGTACTCTATCTTGAAAACCCGCATGTAACAAGAATAGGGCCCGCTGTGTAATTGCTAGCCAATGCGGCCGCTCACTTTCTCTTTTGCAGCTTATCACAATTCATTAATACATCAAATTAGCATAGTTTGGTCGGCGGCTGGTGTTTGACAATTCGCTCGATGAACAAGTAGAGCCGGCACTTTATTTTATTGCATTCCTATATAGACTGAAATTTTCCAGGGACAGAGTCCGCTTGCAGAACTCTTATTTGGTCTAGTGCTTCCCTTCGTATAACACCTCACAAATTACCAAAGCAGCATTAATTGTAGTAATACATAAAACAGTCTGTCAAAAGAATAGAGTCCGGAGTATATCCTTCTGACAGACTTCTGCCGTTTAATGCATTTCTAGTGCATCGAATCTTTTAGCGGCAAAAAGTTTTTCTGTCATACTCTCTCCATTTGGAACGACATAAATAGGATACGAAATCAGACGCACTACACGGCACATAAGCACATCCTCTGAGCTTCACAGTGTTAAAAAAGGCTGTAAATTTGCGCGTCAAATTTAGAATTAGCTTAATTAGTATGTTACAGAATAATAAGGGGTCGTTAATTTTAGCTCAAGAAGATATCGAAATCATCAGCTTATATAAGTCAGTGCTCATAAATAAACTTAGATGAGGTCATCTTTTAAACTCAAGTTCTTGACGGCCGTCATACGTGCCTTTTAAACGTCTTTGCCCAATCAAATTTTGTTCCATTATATTTTATACTTGTAATAAATGCTTCAATAAAAGTGAAGTAAGCTTTCCGTAGCAAAAAAAGGATATCCGTAAAAGGAATTGTTTTACAGATATACCCACACATCCTCTTGTCAGTTAACTGGAGCGTAAATGACCCCTTGCTTGTAAAGTGGCAGCGATACAGATTGGCTGCACAAAGCTGATGCACTCAACCTTCCTTGCTTGTACTTCGGCAATCAGTAGTGTGTGCTTTCTAGAAGTTTGTAATTATTTGCAAGAAATAATTGAGGCTGCGCTAGAGGCTCGGATTCATAAAAAGCTATCCAGTGATGCATTATGGGACTAGGCCCACGGGCTGTAGGAGAAAGCCAAAACACTCATATGTTTTTCGTGTTTCATGACACACTATTAAATAAAGGTGTCGGCTTTCTGCACAGCAGCTAAATATAATTCTTACCCTCCTTGAATGGTTTTCTGCATATTCAGAGCGCGACAGTATTGCAGGTGCGCATAAATATTCCCTATATAACCAGAGTACAATAAGGGGAAAATAGAAACACAGTATCATAGAAAAGCAAAGGGCAGAGCCTGAGCCAAAGTTCACAAGAAATCATTTTATTAACAGGATATATCCTCACCTGAGGCAAAAAGAAGTCAACTTGTTGAAATGTTTGTTTGCGAGCTTCCCCTCAACGCTTGTTTTTTTTTTTTTTAACTTCCAAGCTTCCAATTGCTACTTTTCTAATGTTGATTTCGGACACGTTAATATCAAGTTAAAGGCACATAATCTGCCACAAAGAGTTAATTGCCGTGTGCCTCTAGACCTGATATCTGAATTCTTCTATTTACGGACAGTATTTTCAATGTGTAAACCCAGCCAGACACACTGTTGCATCCTGGTAAGCGCTAATTAAGACAAAGTCTAGGCAACAAGTTAACCTAGAGAGGTACCACAAACACATTTCAGTAAACTTAAACGTTCGTGCTAGCAGAGCACTCTCCTTCAATGTCTAAATGGAAGCGACATACCTTACATGATCCCGTGCCTGTGCCTAACATGTAGTTCTCTTGAAAGTTATTGCTTTCTACACCTGTCGTTAACGGACACACGGCCATTACCATGAATCTCCAGCGGGCCCTCACCTCAACTACGCCTTTCTTCGCACCGCTGAACCGAGTATTGTCGAAGAAGCAGCCATCGCTCTGGCCTCCGCCACTAATGCACAAGCTACCATCATGTCAGATTCCCGCACTCCCTGACGTAAAAATCTTTGCGGACGGATCGGTGCCGCCAGCCGCCGAATCCTCTTCGCGAATCCTCCTAAAAGGATCAGTGTGATCTAAATTTCGGGACACCAGTCGATGCCCGGCAATGAAGGCGGCCATCAAAACGCTCGCACGCACGTTCCCCGAGCCTCCCTTCTCCTTCCTATCATGTTGTGTTGGTTCCCGTTAACTGAACTCTTCCATAGTCCACATCTCGGGGGCTCTCCGTCCATTACGCTCAGCAGTCTGGTATTACCGGTTGGCAAGCCTTTCATCTCTCTGTACGGGCCTCTCCGCTGCTCTCTTCTCCTTCTTATGTCCATTCTTTTTTTTTTTTTCATCTGCTGTTGGCCGCTTGTTACGCTTTGCTGGCTGCTGCGTTTCGATATGTGCAAATTAAAGTGCCTGTCAGTTCTTAAAGAATCAGATCTTCGAGATCCGCTCATGTCACCCCTCTCGCTCCTATACCGGGACTGCGCACGTGCCTCTATCTCGTGACATCATAAAGGGTGGACTATGGACTGGGGTGTTGATTGATTCCGTTGGGTGTTCGATCCAGGCGTCCGTGTGGCGATATTCACTTGCCACTTCCTTGAAAGCCGCACCACACAGCATATAGAAGCAGAATGAGTGCAGCAGGCATCAGCGACGTGTCAAACTGGTTTACAGAAAAGAAAAGGTGCAGTATCTGTCCCAATTCTCCGCGGACACCTTAACCGAGTCGAAAGGAAAATGAGAAAGGTGGGAGTGAAAATACAGAGAAAGAGATGCCGCAGTGGAGGGCTTTAGACCACCGCGCTGCAGAGATTTTTGCCTCAGAAGGACTGTACCGCTCTTCTTCAATCACTTTATTTAAAAGAAATAAGCCAGTAGTTTTCAGTGCCTGGTCTTACAAATCAATTCTCCAGTCAAAACATGTATGCTAGGTGGACACTACCCCACGGGTTGGGCTTAGCCTGAACCGAGAGCCCCACTAGCAATATGAACTAAATCCAAAACGAATACAGCTGCACTACCTGTCGGGATGCTGTCTTATCATTTGCCCCGTGCACACCATCGCCTCATCAACACATATGTTTTTATACAAATTCTTTCTACTGAGGTGATCCCACGCGTCATCCATATTGTCTTCTGTCAACAAGAACTTAGAAAGGGCTGCAAAGCCGCTATGCTGAACCCGAGGGGAACACGGAGCAGGAGAGTAGAGGAGATGCTGGTTACCACGTTTTGTACTGCATCACCGCCGAGTTGAAACCTCGGCGGTGATGCAGGCATTGCGAAATCAGGGGCTAGACGAGCCATACGTGAAAGTGCTGGAAGATATATATAGCGGCTGCACAGAAACCATAGTTCTGCAGAAAGAAAGTAACAAAATTCCCATAAAGAAAGGTGTTAGGCAAGGAGACACAATCTCCCCAGTACTATTCACAGCTTGTTTAGAGGAAGTATTCAGAGACTTGGAATGGGAGCAGTTAGGGATAAGGGTAGATGGAGAATACCTCAGTAATCTTCGATTTGCTGATAACATTGCCTTGCTAAGCAACTCGGGGGATAAACTGCAAATAATGATTGATGACCTAGACAGGATAAGTAGAAAGGTAGGCTTGAAAATCAATATGCAGAAGACTAAGGTAATGTTCAACAGCCTCGGGAAGGAACAGCAGTTTACATTGGAAATAGCAAGAAGAATACGATTGGGATGGAGCGCATTTGGTAAGCACTCGCAGATTATGACTAGCAGCTTACCGGTATCGCTCAAGAGGAAAGTATACAACAGTTGCATCTTGCCTGTACTCACCTATGGGGCTGAAACGTGGAGGCTAACCAAGAGAGTTCTACTTAAGCTGAGGACAACCCAGAGGGCTATGGAACGAAAAATGGTAGGGGTAACATTAAGAGATGGAAAGCGTGCAGAGTGGGTCAGAGAAATAACTCAAGTTACCGACATTCTAGTAGAAATTAAGAAGAAGAAATGGACATGGGCAGGACATGTAGTGCGAAGAGAGAATAACCGATGGTCGCTGAGGGTAACAAACTGGATTCCAAGGGAAGGAAAGCGTAGCAGGGGGCGGCAGAAAGTTAGGTGGGCGGATGAGATTAAGAAGTTCGCAGGGATCAAGTGGGTGCAGCTAGCACAGAACCGGGTTAAGTGGAGAAATATGGGAGAGGCCTTCGCCCTGCAGTGGGTGTAATCAGGCTGATAATGATGATGATGATGTACTATGCAAGAGTGACGTTTGAATTGCTTCCTCAGGCGCCCTGGCGCCTTTGCGGCGAAGATAAAGGGAATCCCCATTTTCCACCCCACTCATTTATATTGTTACAAGGGCACACTAAGTGTTGTTATGGAGCCCACGTAAGTCCAGGTAGCGGCATGAACGGCTGAACGTCTTCCTAAGATTGGGCTCAGCCCACTACAGGGGAAGTATCTTAGGCAGGTGCTCGAGACATGCGAAGGCACATATCTCTATGTGACTGGCAGACCTACAATGTCTCTACTGCACAACAGTGACATACTTATTAACTTTACAAATATAACAACATCCTTCAAAGTCATATGATACAAATGAACTCCAGTCTCCATCAGCAGTAACCATGTATTAATCTTTAAAATCCAAGCGAACAGAAATGTCATGATAATAAAAGTCATTGTAATAACTTCGATCAAGATAAGATTTGCTGGGATTAGGAAAATTAACAGCAAATGGTTGGAAGGAATTGAGCTAATTGTTTGAACAATATATGCTATGTGAAAAATGTTGGCAATAAACGCATGGGCTTGTAGAAAAACGCGTGAAGCCTGCTGGTCTGCAAAAATTATTTTAAGATAAAAACAAAACAAGCTTAATGCCCTTCAGATACAACGCGTGGTTTACATGAGGTACTAGAAAGTGTTTAGGTGGAAAATTGTCACCGTATGTCCCATAGTTTTAAGCCTTCTGCTGAGGGGGGGCTTTTAAGAACAAAGTTATGAAGTATATAATATCATGCATAAACACAATACTGAGCTCCAGGGAGGCTAGTTTGGCCGTCTAACAGCTTTATAACTCCTTAGTGAAGACCCGTTGCTGGAATAAGTATTTACCATCTCCCAGTGTATATTAGGAATGCCGATCAGTTTTCGTGCAGGAATTGTGATAATTTATGCTTAGTACAGTTTACAAACAAGTGTTCAGGTGCATGGAATGCAGCACTATCGGCACAGATTCACGCAGTATAAAGTAAGAATCACTGCAAAAGACAAAGCCTCCGTTTTTGGATCGCGTTCAGGCGAATTGTGCCGCCTATCAACCATTCACGTGCTTCATAACTAGGTTTATATATTTACCACCTTCATGGGCACAAAACAGCCAGTAATAGGAAATTGGTTTGATATGATGCCTATCATGTTCATCTCAACTCAATATTTCATACGCAGCCATTTTTGAATATAATGAATACAAAACTTTCTTTCCGTGTTCAAGTAATAGAAGCTAGTTTTAAAGACAGGTTTACTTTCAAGATTCAAAGAAAAAATTGATAAATGCCTGATAAGAATTTTGCATAACATATGTTTCCACCGACTGCAGATGCATAGTTTGTAGAAGTTGACAAACAATTAAAATTTATTTCTTATTAATGCATTGCAGCACCATGTTACCTCTCAGTTCTAAACCTGTACAAGCTAAAGAGCACCATTTGTCTTGCATTTTAAGACATTCGAGTCTTTAGGGGTGCTATTTTATATACACTATGTGCGCAACAAACCTTGCTGCCTGGTAAATCTGGTATGTGCAATAATTGTATTGAAGCGATCCTTTTGATATCCGAGTCACTCAAGATAATGTTTAGTGACATAGACTCGGCGTTTTTCCTGTCGCCATCTGTGCCAAATGTTCAATACGCATGCATCTAGCGGTCCCATCGCCGCTTCCTGCAGACGTTATTCAGCCTTCAAAGCTTCAGCGAAGTTAGTTGATCTGGACTGATAAAAATACGCTCAGAACAATGAAAAATTACTTGCAGTAAATGAAAGAGCACTACTTTTCATAGTAAGTGTGTAAACGTTAAATTACGTTTACCAAATCTTGTGCAATCTGAATACAAACATAAAAATTTCACAAAATAGTTTGAAGCTGAAATTTAAAAAAAATATTCAATTCCGTCAGCAAAATTATGTAACTCTTTAACAATTGTGGTTAAAACAAAATATAAAACCATTTCCTGTTGTACTCTTGTATAAAGGTCCAGCAGGTTAAAAAAAGGGGCAAGTGGATCTTCTTGTTGTAAATTTGCATTTCGCAGTGGACCACCAGAGCAAGATGACCAGCGTGGAATGCTCCTCATTCTGAACAGCCCGTGACGAGCTGCGCTCCGAGCACGCGCTGTAAATCTTTATTCTTCTCTAACACGGCTGGTCGCGCTGATCTCAGCGCCTCCGCTTTATAGCGTCTGCGGGCGTTATAGTCTTAGTGACATTTCGCAGTCAAAAGAGAGCAACTTATATATCATGAACCAGAAAAGTTTGAAGCTCAAAAGCTAGTACCAGAAAATAGCTCTCTTGCCACCCATCCTAAATCAGCGTTGCTATGCTGTTTTAATTGAAACCAAGCCAGTGGCAAACGTAATGAATGGGATGCCATGTAACACGTATCTGAATGATTTATGCACGCCGATGTAGGCATCCGAATGATAAAGAAACATGCATTCAGTGCGAGTCTCTTGCTACATTAGCTACAGCATAGAGTGCACAGTAGGTGAAACAAATGTACCATAACTACATTTTCTCTTGAGTGATTGAATCACTTTGCTTTTCTCTTGCGTTGTTGAGTCACATGCTTCCGTCCCGCCGAAGCATCGGCGAAACAGTAACACCTCGCTTTTCTCCACGATATATTTCATAGAAAACGTTCGTCAGATATATCGCGATTTCTTGAGGATCACCAGTGGTGCCGGCGCCACAACTTCGAACTGGTAGTCCCTGGTCCACTATGCGCGAACCAGAATAAAGCGCGAACCGTAAAAAATGCGACCACTCGTCACACAATCCCATACATTTAGCCACAAGTTCGCAACAGCAATGCATATCTAACGGATGAGTTACGCACGGACCACTGTCACAGTGACTTCAACACTTCTGCCATATTGACCATTGTGGCTAGATTGCGAAGCACCCCTGCAGTTCATTAGTGTTCTAAATACGGCAAATAATAATAGAAATGGCACTATGCAGTGCAGATAATTTCAGTTGTGATCCAGCTATTAGCAGCCCTTGGGAGGCACCAGTTGTTTTGGTAAAGAAGACGACACACTTCGCTTTTGCGTTTATTACCGTCGCTTGAATAGCATAATAAAGAAGGACGTTTACACACTTCTCCGCATCGACGACCCACTAGATCGCCTCTGTAATGCTAAGTATTTCTCATCGATGGAATTGAAGAGCGGGTACTGGCAAATGGAGGTCGACGAAAGAGACCGCGAGAAGACGGCGTTCATAACACCGGATGGCCTCTTCAAATTCAAGGTGTTGCCATTTCGCTTATGCTTGGCATCAGCCACATTTCAACGCGCAATGAACACTGTTCTGGATGGCTTAAAGGGGCAGATTTGTTTGGTATATTTGGACAACGTCGTCGTGTTCTTGTACAGCTTTGAAGACCATTATGTTTTTAAAGCACGCGCAATGTTCAAGTTATGCGGCACAAGTTTTTGAAGGCCAATCTCTGACATGAATACCGATATGCCTGCACTTTTAATCATTGTTATTTTTGAGCTCTCTCATTCGTTCGTTTGTACATACACCTGTGTGGGTACTGTACTTTTTTCAACATTTAAGAGGTATTGAACATGAAATGCCTTTGTGGTTTCCACAAACCAAACGTGGTGGTCTATTTTGCACCCTTGCTGCTCTACCGTCTCTTCAGACTTTACGCGTCGGCAAAGGCTGTTTAGTTTTTCCAGAGTACAACATTCACACCCGCTCCTAAACCAGACTTTTTCAGGTGATGGAAAATGTTTTGCACATAGGGCATGGCCACGAACCGTTGGTTTTTCCGCTTCTGCTCAAGCAGCCTTGCTTGCCACTCAGCGGCCGACATAATAATGTGCCAGGGGTAGCCATGCTCTCTAAAGTTGACCCACCTGGCAATGAAAACTCGTTTCCATTACGTGAAGGCACGACTTCATCAGAAACTTTGTTAACCAAAAGTTTGCGATAGGTCTTTTATCTAGTCTTAACCACCTTTTGTGAGCTGGCTACCCCTCGTACTTCCTTAGGTCGGTCGTCGAACGGTTAAATAGGAACCTAAAACAGGAGCGTGCCAGAGGCTAACAAGATCGCGAGAGTGACAAACTGAAAGACGAACGGAGGTTTTTGGCGCCCTGCTTTAAGTGCACAACATTTCTCACCGCTTCAAAAAGATTGGCACGGAGGCCGAAAGCTACTGGGTACACGCGACTGCCTTTGCAGAGCTCCGGCCAAGAACATTTTGCCATATCCCCTCCAGGCGACCAGCACAGGACGCTGCAGACGCTCCCGCAGTCTCGCTCGACAACCGACTGTGCGCTTAAACTGTCCAATCCGGAGGCAGTAGTTGAACGGCCAAAGAGGCCATATGGCGAACGCGGTGACCTCCTGCCGCGGCGCGATAGGGGAGAGAAGGGCGCTCCTCAAGGGCGCCAGCGTTGTGTGAAGGCGCCATTGAATCTGGCCTTCGTGCTCACACGTGTCCGCACACCGAAGCGTCTCCTTGGTACTCGGGGGTCATGTGAAGCAGCACTGGGGCTTGTACAGGAGCGTCAGGAGATCGCCGGCTCCCGCTTGGTTGATGTCGACAGCTGCAGAAGCCGCCTGAACCGCGTCTAGGAGCCTAATCTAAACAGCTCGTCCACCGCCCGAAGAGGTCTTAAAAGGGGTCACACCTCCTCGTTGTCTCCTGAAGAGATCATATAAGCTAGGCTGGTCTCCTGCTCTCGGTTTTGTCCAGATGAGGGCTGCCCAGTGCAGGGCCGACCAAGTTGAATACATAGCTTTTGAGCGCTTTCACTCACACGCCCAACCATTGACAGGTTTCCGGAATGACATTGTTCGAAGGAGATGAGGTGTTTTGATAATTGGGGAAATCTCGACCACCCAGTGACATTATTCTCTTAAGGCCGTGAGATGGGCTTCACTTGTACGATGACCTGTACAGCACTACGAGCACCAAAACAACTACCAAGCATCTCACCATTGACGACAGTGGCCAGGTTGGCCGAAGCACCACCACACAACACGACGAGCAAACACCCCGACTGCGCCGAGATACACCAGGTTTTCGCAACAGATAAAATGCAGATTGTTAATCTCAGTTATTACCAAAATTTTGGTAATAACTGAGATCCAGAAGCAATAATGCTCTGCTGTACAGCGATGAAGGTGTTTTTGAAATATTGCAGCCATGCAACTACAAAAATCAGCAATAAATCTTCGATCGCTGTGGCACAATCGGCACTTTCAAAAAGTCTGCTTAAACGTTTTACCCACTGCTCACACCCTCGTTAGAGCGATTGGCAATAAAAGAGTTCAAAATTGAGATAAAGCAGATCTGTAAAAACACGACCGATCAAGAAGTAACCTACAATATAATATCAAAGCAGATTCCTCTGCTGCCCCCGATATGTGTCCCATTTGACGAAGCCTTGGCCGGCACACAACAACAGTAATAACAAAACTAATCTTGCGCCAGTCCATACCTATAGATTCTCTAAAGCACGTATTACTGTTCCGTCCTCTTTCAAATGCATAAACGTGATGGTTTGGCTTAGCATAGCCTCACTTACATCACCGCAGCGCGACAAGTCGTACATGTCTCAACCGCGTTGGAAAAACAAAGTAGTTACTGATGAACGAGAAACCTGAACTACAAAATAGGAAGCAAAAACAGCTACCTTAAAAGGCTATAAATGGATCTCCCCTCTGCTGTGTTCAAATAATTATGCTTTTAGTCTCACCTTTTGCGGTCGCCACCTGTTTCTTTCATATCTGTCAAGGGGAAAAAAAGAAAAGGGCGTAAATCCCTGACAGGCAGTGTCATCTAGCTGCCTTTCCAAAGCGCTCGAAAGCTGGGCAATACGTAGTCACCAGCACGACAAGCTGCTCTTTGCGGCCGTCTGAAACCAATCTGGCTGTCTCGCTGTGTCAGCGCAATTCCCAGAAAATAGGCTCCATGGGCAGGATGCATCTTTCTTGCCTCGTGTTTGCGGCGTATTTGCCTAAACTTGCGACTCTTGCTGTTTGCCCCTACGCAGGACGTCGCGATATCTCGTCCTTTTCACTCGGGTCACCTCGTCCTCCCTAGTTTTCACGATGGTGTGGTCAGCTGCTCTCGCAGAGTGATGCAGTTTGAAAAACCTGGCACCTGTACGGTTTGTGAAATTCTCTTTTCCATTACTGCAGCCCTCCTTCAATTCAACTACGCGCGCTACCTGCCAACCGTGCACGTTTTCGACGCGTTCTATGAAACGGTTCTTCTTTTGCTTTGCGCGGTTTAACTCCTCGTGAGAGCCGCCGCTCTTTTATGGACTTCGAGCGTCTGGCGAATTGGCAAAAGAGTTTTTTTTTTTTCATCACTCGTTTGAGAGCGCGAATAACCCGCGTGCTTCGTGTTACCATGAGCAGCGTCTGAGCTTACATGGCACGCCGCGCGAAGGGTTTCTGTTTGGCGCTGCAGAAGTATTTTCCCTCTGTTGTCACGAGCGTCGTTAGTGCCCCCAAATCAAGAGCCTGTTATTCCGCCTGTCTGCACCTAGCCTTTGCCATTTTCCTTTTTCTGCGCTTATAACGCTCTGCGTGCGCTGCCTGTTCAAAATAATCTTCCTCCTGGTCTTGAAATTCACTGTGGGTACACTCCTGCTTTACCTCGAAATGAAGCCTCTCTGCTGTCGGTAAGCAGCCTCGGCGCTCCTGAATCAAAGGGTTGAGCTTAAGCCTCTAACGATTCTCTTGTTGCATTACGTTGCCACCTCTGTTCTGCTGCGCCTAGCTGATTACCCGTTAGTTGCTTCAGCCCATGTGGCTCATCAACCACTAGTGGCTGCTCGCGATCCGCGTTCGTGCGGCTTGAAAGCAAAGCGCTCTTGATTTCCAATTTCGTGAGTTTTATTTTGACTACAAGTCAACTGTGTTAATATCGTGCCAGGTTTTATCTATTGTGTTCGAGTATCTAACCTATCCGCACTAGTAGCGCAACCAGAATCTATTTTTGTGACACGCAGTGCGGAAGGTCTTTTCCATGGGCTTAGAACTAGCCTTACCCTTGTTTTCATCCTCGACTGTTAGCGTGCGAAATAAAAAGGCGGGCGTTCTTGCCTCTCTAGTACCATGGCTGAAACACACAATCTACGCAGATGATAGCGCATTAAAGACCACAACTGGCAGCAATGGTCAGATTAGATGATATCCTGCAACGAGCTGTAGAAATAATACAGGCCCTGGCGTGTAAAGCAGGGCTAACATACTCGCCCTCCAAGTCCTCATTATTCGTAATCAGAGAAAGCCTAAAGGCCCGCGAAGAAAAAATTAAAACCGCTGTCTCCACTGAACATCTGGGTGAACGGGCTCTCCTGTAGAGGAAACTCAAACTATAAGAATCCTGGCACTCTTCCTTCAGTCGAACAGGAAGAACAAGGAAAAACAGAAAGACACAAGACAACCATCAACACGATAGTAATACCATTTAGATGAATTGCGAGCAAAGCAATTGAAGTCAAGAAGAAAAAACTCTGCTAAATAGTACTAGCCTTTATGCAAGGCAAGCTTACCTACACACTCCCGTACCTGAAATTAAAAATAGTAAAACCGCGAAAGTAGAGGTTATACATACGGAAGCTTTCAAGGTAGCATTACGGCTACCAAAATGTACTTCCACTGAAAGGCTCGTGTGATTGAGACCTTAGATGAACTAAAGGAGGCACACCTAGCAACTCAACGATGCCGGCTTTCCCGCACGAAAGCAGGAAGGACCATGCTTGACCGTGTAAAACTAGGCATCGGGTTTCCGCCATAAGGTACCAAGGCACAGATACCCAAACGCATCGCTAAGGCAATAAGAGTCAAGCCACAACCTAAGAATATGCATCCTGCTCACATGAGGGAAAAAAGGAGGCATAGGGCAATAGCTCCACAGAGCATATTAAACCGAGATGAACTTTTGGCTTATGCTGATGCCGCAGAATATCCACAAACATGCAAGGCGTCCGTGTGCTGTGCGATGTCAGCGCACGTTAAAGATCCCCAGGTGGTCGAAATTACTCCGTAGCCCTCCACTACCCCCCCCCCTTTCTCTCTATCCACTTTCAGTCCCACCTTCATCCCTTCCCTTACGGCGCGGTTCAGGTGTCCACAGAGCAAGTGTGACAGATACTGCGCCTTTCCCTTCCTATGAACCAACCAGCCAACTGATAATCACCGGCACTACCAAAACGATAAAGATCCCCGGAAATGGCAGAATTGCCGGCAATTGCCCTTGCCATTGTTGACACTGAAGCCACTACTATATTTAGCGACTCTAAATTCGCCATACACAATTATGCGAGGGGCATAATTTCTCTAGCAGCAGTGAGGAAATTGGTTTGGTTTGGTTTGTGGGGTTTAAGGTCCCAAAGCGAGTCAGGCTATGAGAGACGCCGTAGTGGAGGACTCCATAAATGTCGACCACCTGGGGTTCTTTAACGTGCACTGACATCGCACAGCACACGGGCGCCTTGCTCTTCGCCTTCATCGAAAAGCGGCCGCCGAGGCCGGAATTCGATCCCGCATCCTTGGGAGCAGTAGTCGAGCGCCATAACCACTGCGCCACCCCGGCGGGCGGAAATTGGCTCAAACCAAGCACTTCGACAGAGATCGAACTGATATGAGGCCATTTCATTCAGGTAACCTTGGTAACGAAGCTCTGCACATCAAAGCTCGAGGCTTCGTCGGCCGAGCAGGGGACATGATAGTTACTGAGAGTTTCTCGAAGGACGGACGGCTATCATCTCACGACATTGCTAATCATTTTAAGTTTGAAAGGAGGATATTTTCCCTCTAAGCAAAGCCTTAGATAACGAGCAGGAGACCACACGAAGGCGACTCCAAGTGCGATCATTTATGACTCCCTGCCTGCTGTCAACGTTCAACCCAAGTGATTCGATCCTGATTACGTATACGCTATGTGCTGAAACAACAGGTTATGATCCCATTTTGTGGAATTGTAAAGAGGAGCCGCCCCTGCAACCTAAAATAAGTTGCTACTGTTGAGCAACGAGAGGTCGTGATGGTCACCTCAGGCATAGTAGCTCCAACCCGGGTCATTGATTGGGGCTAGTCAGCCTTGGACTGTGCCACGTAGCACGGATCATCTGTATTCTGCCTTTTCTGGGCAAAAAAATGTTTTGCAATCTGCGTAGTTGTAGCACTTTTCCTATTTAGTCTGCGTCTCTTATACGTGTGCCTCGCGTTCTTCAGCTAACTCTTCGCGATTCTCGTAAGCAATGCTATATACACTGCTCTCCCGGTTTACCAACGCTCATACATTGTAGGCAAGGCTGACTGGCCAAACTCAACTGAAGGAGTTCTCGCTGTCTCGGAGCTACGCAACTCACTGTTGCGAATCTGTCCTGACTACCTTCCTGCTCGTCTAGCTGTTCTATGTCACACCCACTGAAGTGATACTTTTCTGTATTGCCTTTTGCACTGTCCAAGGCCACCCCTGCACGCATGGGCACATTAATGGTTCTCTTTATACGTGTGTGTCTGATGGATGGTTGGACCAATTAGGCTCTTACTATTCACAACTATACGACTCGGCAGTGATCTCGTGTGCCGTGTCTATTCGGACTGAGGTCAGCTGCTCAGTTTCCTCTCTGCGTCCACTGAACGCTCGCACTGTGCTTCCTACCCTGTCAATGCCATGACGAGGATGAGAGTCAGCTTCTTTCACTTATTCCGAATGTCTTTCGAGAGTTTTAGTATTTATTTTCCATCGTAAACGAATAAACAGTCTTCTCCTGTTCGCAGTGTTAGGGTTTATTTACAGACTTCAACACCACCTTAGCCTGGTGCGCTAACGGAAAGATGACGAGCTTCCTCTTTCTCACACTTCCTATTTCTTCTCTTAAGCGCTTCCTAACATTTACCCCTAGGCAGACGAAGCCTACGGGGCTGTCACAGTTCCGCAAGTGGCATGGCTTTATTCTTGCGACAAGCACTACTTGCGTTTTCCACGAGGAGTGGCCTTGGGAAAATTGGCGAGACACTGCGTATTTCAAGTCATTGATCCGAGTGAGCACAATATATCGGCCTGTGTAGTGCTACAACTGCTTCTGGGACAAACCACGCTTGCGGATAGGCTTTCAGAGCAACACTAACATCCTGGTGGCGACGCTCGTAACGCTACTTGAGCGGTCCTACGAGGCCAGGGTGAGTAGCCAAGCGAGCCGATGGACCTTCTCAGCGCGAATGAGGGTGCTAGAAACAGAGGGTTCGGCGTCGAGAGAGAACGGTAAGGTGGGGTAAAGAAAACTTTCAGGCGTATATGCTTAAAGAGGAAAATGAGTTATAAGCAGTTTCATGCCTGGAATAGGCGTGTGCAATAAAGGGAAGCACATCCTCCCAGCTCTTATGAGAGTCGAGATCGCATGCATGTTCGGCAGTGTCAGATTTGTACATTCAACGCAGCCATTTTTCTCAGAATGGTATGCTGTAGAGTGACGCAAATGGCAAGAACAAAAGTGCCGACGTTGTTCTACATCTCTCGTAAACTCGCAGCCACGGTAACTAATAATGACACGACGAGGCCCATGATGGAGGACGACAGCGTGCAGAAGAAAGAGAGATGTCAGTGGGTTTCGGACGGGATGGCGGCAGTATCACAGCAACGAGTGGGACGATCAATACATACCACGATCAAGCAACTGCCTTTGGACGAGCGAGCAAACGGGCCGATCTGGTCAACGCCCACTTGCTCATATGAAGTGGTCAGTGGTGCCAGCGGTTGTAAGCGGCCCGGCGCGCAGGTAGTGGGAAGCTTCAACTGCTAGCGCTGCACTTGGGGGGTAAAAACGGTCCTTAATGCGGGTTAGAGTCATTTCGAACCCCAAATGCCTAGCTGTGACATCAGCGTACATACCGTGTAGAACAGAGGAGCAGAGGCTATGCGGAACGGCGAGCAGGAAACGCGTACCGCCAGAACAGTATTGTTTTCGGTAATGCAAACCATCGCGAATGTAGAAACGGTACGCAGATGTCCGATCACGAGCTTTTTCAAAAAGCGGTAGCATGTGTTTATCTTTGTACTGTTCTCGCTAGAAAACGGCAAGATCCGGAAATTGTAGGGAATCAGCGGGAAGGTAGTCATCAAAGTTGTTATCAGAAAGAGTAGTCGCGAGGGGCAGTTGCGACAGGCAGTCAGCTTCAGCGTGCTGGCGGCAACGTTTTACGACACAGTAAAGATGCACTCGTGATGAAGTAATGCCCAACAGGCCAACCGACCGCAAGGGTCGCGCAGATTCATCAGCCAACAAAGTAAATAATGAAGTGTGATGACTGAAAAGGCACGTCCATACAGGTACGAGCGAAATCACTGTACGGCGAAAACGATGGCAAGGCACTCTTGCTCCGTCACGGCATAATTGCGGTTAGACTTTCCGAGGGTGTGAATTGCGTAAGTGACCTGTTGATTCCCGCCATGCCGTTGTATGAGCAGAGCACCTACGCCGATACTGCTGGCGTCATTGTGGAGTTCAGTAGGAGCTATAGGGCTGTATTGACGCGGTATGGGCCGCTAGTTAAGAAATTTGAGCTGGCAAAAGGTCTGGAGTACATTTGAAGGGAATGTCCTTTTTCAAGAACCATGTAAGCGGGTAAGCTATGTCAGCAAATATGGCGATGAAGTGCCGAAAGAGCAATGTCCCAAAAAGCTGCTAAGTTCTTTCAATTACTTCGGCTCTCTGACGCAGTTGACAACTTCAGTCTTCTGTGGATTAGGCATGACACCATCTTTGTCAACCAGATTTCCAAGCACAACAATTTGGCGTTCTCCGAAGCGGCACTTGTTAAATTTCAACAGGAAACTAGCTTTCTCTACGCAGTTGAGGGCAACTACTAAACGGCTGTTGTGTTCGGCAAAGGTTCTCTCGAAAATAGTCATCTGATAGCACATGCAAATTTGCCACTTCAGTCCTCATAGAAGGCTGTCCATAAATATTTCGAAGGTAGCCCGAGCGTTGCTTAGGCCGAAACGTGACATTAAATGGATATAACACATTTTAAGTCAAGAACGCACTCTGCTATTTGCGTTTTAGACGCATTGAGATATGCCGATATCAGACTCTTAATCAACAGAGAAAAAGTAGGAAGCTGAATGAAGGCAGTCAATGGCATCCTCAACGCGCGAGAGTTGATAAATATCCTTCTTTGTGACAAGGTTGAGGCGGCGATAGTGGACACAAAATCGCCATGTGCCATGTTTCGTTATCACAAAAATCACAGGGGTAGGCCAGGGGTTCCATGATTCATGAATAATTCTTATTGCAGCATATAGCACACCAGGTCAATTACCTTATGTTCTGAAGGTGAGGCACAGCATGGCGTCTGTCTAATCGGGTGTGAAGACAAGTTGTCGGTCAAGTGAAGGGGTCATGAAGGTGCAATCGGTGGTGGCTGATCTCGAGCGAAGCCGGCCACGTCCCCATATTTTAAAAGAACTTCCATCAATATCCGGCGTTCGTTGGTGGGTAGTGATTTGCTCATCATGGGAGAGGAATTGGAAATCGCTAAGATCGGGGCGTCTAGTGGGACGAGCAACGCCGACACTCAACTCGGCAATTGGCACAGAAAGGCCTTCTTCAAAGTCGGCGAGTTTCAAGCGACGCGACAATACGGCAGGCAATGCAAGAAGTACTAAGATCAAACCCAGCCCCTCCACCACGCTGTTAAGGTTTATTTGTAGAGTACGACGCCACCTCAGCCTTTTGCGCTAACGGAAAGATGGCGAGCTTCTAATGTTCCTCACACTTCCTCTTTCCTCTATCTGCGCTGCAGTTTTTCCAATTAGCAGCCCGGCGGTGGTCTGAAATTAAGCGGGTTTCACCTCGACAGGAGTTGCAACGAGCTTCCTCTTACCGTCGCAGCTACTCCGGCCACGTAGGTGCTCGCTCCTAACTAGGAAACGCTGGAACGAAGTCTTCACTCTGGTAATTGTTCATCCTCTCATCTGAGAGACAACTGTCTTCCCCTCGTTCTTTTTTAGTTCGTAGCACTACTAGCCGCAATCACGGATTTCGCCGATGTCTGTCCAAAGCCGCTCACCCTCTCTCTCTCTCTGTTCGTCAACTTGAAGTGGAGAAAGAGAAGCTGGCGAGGCGCGCGTCGCTCGGATTGGTTGCGACGTCAGGAGATCACATGACATGGCCGAATTGGTAGGCGCTGCCAGCACAAGTTTAGACTTTGACATTTTGATGGGAGGAAAGCTTGTACCTTTTGAGGACCCTCAAATCCGGAGTTAGATACCACCAAATCGGTCATGTTATGTAGTCTCTTGACGTCATGAGCAACACAAAAGGACGGCTAATCAGAGAACGGCGATGTCGGTAGCCTACTGTCACTTCCAGAGCATTCTCATTTGTAAGGGTTAATTAAAAGGGAGCTGTGTGTTTTTACGTCCGATGGCGTTTCACAAAATGAAGTGGCTTACTTATTGCATGATACTCTATATGCGCTAGGATAGTATGGACCCAAGTTCAAAGGTCAGTAATTAGGCGAGCCGCAAAGTGCATGTATGTAAACAAAGGTCTGCAATGGTAGCCGGCAAACAGGAGCCATTATTGATGTGCGTCGGTGCTCACGTCAAGCGTGTCGGCAATTTTCTGTGCCATCACCCTGTCGCAAAACAGCATCTCATTTCGTGGTAATAAATTATGTAAAGTTTTCGCACTAACGGCTTGTCTCAGCGATTGGATATGTTGCTTCTGCTATGAGCGACAGTGATAGCGCTTGCGTGCTTGCCTAATCAGATTTCCGCGTTATTTTCGCAGTTGACCATGCCCCTTCACAAACGATTACTCCACCAATCCTTGAATGTTCAGGACGTCTGCTGAACATCGTGTCATTGTCAATTCCAATGCTACAGATCCTGAAGTGACTGTTACATCATGCACGAAAATAACAAGTAAAGCTAAGAGAAGCATGTTTAAAAGTTAAAGTGGTATTTATTGGATTAAAAAAGGCACAGTAGATTTGTTCACATCATAAGTTAAGATAACAGGTAAAGCTAAGAGAAGCATGCTTAAAAGTTAAAGTGATATTTATTGGATTAAAAACGGCACAGTAAATTTGTTCACATCATAAGTTTTCGGGAAAATATATAAATCTTGTAAATTAGAAAACAGGTATTTTCCTATTGCTCCATCAGAACAATATTGCTCCATTTCTGAAGAATAACATCAAAACACGTAAAACAAACGATTATAAAATGAAAAAAAAAAATGCAAGAAACAAAAATAAAAAAATGAAAGATAATTCGAAGGCTGAGTATGAGCAGGTGGGCCGCTCGTCACTACGAAGTTGTCTACCTACAGCAGTTAGTCAATGCGGTAGGTTTCTAACAGAGGATATATTTTGGTGAGCGCTTCGCGAACCTCTTCACTTGTCTTGGCGCCTGCATGAAAAATAGATTCATCAGCACTCGTTTGCTTCGCAGCCTTTGAGTACAGTCAGTGTTTTGTGCGAGCATGCATACAGCTCTGATTATAATATTTAACTGTCTGGTTTATTAGGCTGTGTTACATAAAGACAGGACTCTTAGTGGCGGAGAACTGAATATCGTTCCGCTTTGTTAACTCAATGGGGAGATAGGTTCTGGTTAGGAGAAGATGAAAATCATATAGCAAATCACCATAAAAAACATTAGCATCGTTTGTCTAGTTCCTGTTTTCAGCCAAAAAGATGTCAAATAAAGTCTTTGCATCCAAATGCGCATGCATCGATCTGAAAAATGTCGCCAAATAGTACCATTTATCAGACTTCATAATTGAGAAATAAAAGTAAGTATACTTACATCACCGCTAGACGCAAAAATACTGAGTCCAAACTTCTAACTCGCTTATAGAACCAACATACTGCGCTCTGGTATTCTGGAAGTGTAGAACTGGCTGTGCGCTACGCGCGCCCTAGCCTCTAGCGCTATGAAGCCTCAGAAGACAATTCTTGGCATTTGATACAAGCAAAGTAATACAGTTTTTACCGGCAAAATATAAGTTTAATAATGTCGCTAAAATTAAAGTATATCGGCAGTTTCCGCAAAGCCTTTGCTACCAGAGAGGAGTACGGCAGGCTAAGGGTTCCCGCTTGGCTTTCTTGCAAGCTAGCCTTCACAGCATGAAAGTGACGCATTGCGCGGAATTTAAGCACACGAGACCGATGACATCCCACAGGGAGCCGCTCTCTCTTATCATGCGCGTTCGCTGCGCTAGGGCTACCACCAGATGCCCAAGGCTGAAATGCCGACTTCACTCCACTCGAGGAAGCTTATAGGCAGCTCCGGGGTGGATTATCTCATTCATATGGGCCTGCCGCTCTTGAATATATCTAACCTCTTTTGCTGAGCCTGAGTTCAGTAAAAAAGGACATCAGTATATTAGTTCCCGGCTTTTTCAACGCCTTTCTAAGGCGCTTTTCCGATCGCTGGACCCAATCAATATTTGAACATATACGCGCTCGGCTTTACTTCACTATCAACAAAATTAACATTTTGCGACACTGTACATGCCCAGAGTCCTATAAGGTACGAAATGAAATGAAGAAAAACGGGTAACCGATCTCACCTATAAATATCACCTTTCCCGAGATGAATATCGACGCGCTGACTTTCGGCTGCCGGAGTTTGAGGATGAGTGCCCGATACAACTCAGGCTCGTAGCTGAAACGACAAAGTGCGCGCACCTGGGGTTAATACCAGCGCAACAGGAAGGCAATAGTGATGGGAACGGGTTAGAAGATTTTCATACTATGCGCAATTTCAATGCGGACACCGGCACGATACGACGACACAGATCCGCTGAGATAACGAGAGTTGGGTGGCAATAAAATAAGCCAACTTTGAAGAGTGGCAGAAGCACAATACACGTCTCGGAATTGTACTCACATGTCATTCAACAAACTGAGTCCCGTTCTTTGTATGCTGTGCACGTCGACAATCACTTTGAATATGTGGTACATACATCGACATGAAGTAATTATCAATATTCTGGAGGCCGCAGCCACAATAATAGCAGTCATGACATAAAATAGGCAAATATTTTGTTGGAAAATAAATTCCTCTTTGAGGATATGACACGATGCGTTAAGTCCTTCCGTCTGCGGCTCCTCTCGCGGATTCCCCGCATGCGCGTTATTGTACAATCCCGTTACTGTTTCGCTAATGACTAATTGATCATTTCTGCCTCTATAATATTTCTGTAGCTTTGAGCATTATTTGTCAGCTAGCACATTATGCGAAGAGCCGCCAACATGAATATAAAGCATGGCTTTAACCAAGCAGCTCTGACTCGCCTGCCTGGCTACGATGCAATATCGGGTCTGGTTATGGTATGGGATAATGAGCCCCGGATGCGATTCCTTTCTGGTCCACTGTAAACTCGTTACAACTCAGCTATATTAGGCGATGTATTTGTGTCAAAACAACCATTGAATACTCAGTTGCACGTCCATGTTACCTGCCAAAGACTTACTGGCAGAGACAGTCTCTATTAAAAGCCAACTAATACAATGCCCACACCATTTTTTCTGCGACAATGCCAGCCTCACTCGGACCAAAGTTCACCCTTACGCCCAAGAAAACAGCCCCAGATATGGTCGCCATGATTCATCATGCCTCCCGTTTTGCTGCCGACTCGGAAAAAGGAAGATACATTCCCGAGGGCATGGACGCCAGAAGAGATAAGGGCGATCCAGCTGTAATATTCCTATTAGCCATACAGTCTCCTAGTTAACAGGATAAGTCGCTTTGTTTGTTGATGTTAGCACCCATCCTGTATGCCTCATTGTGCCCGTGGCTGTTTAGAACTATGTGGCAAGTCAGCCTTCTTTTTCTGCACGTTAAAATACATGATAGATCAACGTGCTGTAAGATATCTGCTTACCGCAATGTCTCCACAAGTAAAACATTGAGAGGCAAGTATATAATGTGATCACATAAGGGCATGCCAAACTAGCATGACAGGACGCAGATTTAGTCTACCAACAGCGTGTCTTACTGATGTCTACGTCTATGTCATACTGTGCCGATGGTCGTCCAACTCCCATGCCACACCAGCGCAAGCCAACGTGCGAAACCACCCAACTACCGTTCCTATTCTTAATACTTTTTTTTTCTGCCATGCGAAATTCTCCTTTCTTTAACTACTCCAGTTTTTAATTTACTTGATTTCTTCTCATAATCTGAAACTTAATGAACGCTTTATTTTTAATTCTATTAATTATATTGTACAGTACTAAAACAAGCGCCTCATCAGTTGCAATTATGGGCCGAGACTGCACACTGGCCAGTAGTTCCCGGCTTTGGTTGCTTGGTCAGAGCGGCAGTGTTCGAAAATAAAAGGTGTCCATGAAAAATCATCATCATCATCAGCCTGACTATACTCACTGCAGGGCGAAGGCGTCTCCCATATTTCTCCAATTAACCCGGATCTGTGCTAGCTGCATCCACTTGACCCCTGCGAACTTCTTATCTCATCCGCCTACCTAACTTTCTGCGACCCCCTGCTACGCTTTCCTTTCCTTGGAATCCAGTTTGTTGCCCTAAGCTTGCCATCGGTTATCCTCTCCTCGCAAAACATGTCCTGCCCATGCCCATTTCTTTTCCTAATTGTCATTACAATGTCAGTAACGTGAGTTATTTCTCTGACCCACTCTGCACGCTTCCTATCTCTTATTGTTACCCCTACCATTTTTCGCTCCATAGCACCCTGAATTGTCCTCAACTTAAGTGGAACCCTGTTGATTAGCCTCCACGTTTCAACACTTAGGTGAGTACAGGTAAGATGCAACTGTTGTATACTTTCCTCTTGAGTGATATCGGTAAGCTGGTAGTCATAATCTGCGAGTGGTTACAAAATGCGGTCCATCCTAATCTTATTCTTCTTGTTATTTTCCTTTTCATGGTCCGGATCTGCGGTTACTACCTGTTCTAAATAGACATTTGCCTACTACTTCCAGTGCTCCGCTACCCAACGTAAACTGCTGTTCCTTCCCGAGGCTGTTGAACATTATCTTAGTCTTCTGCATATTGCGACGAATAAGAGAAAAAAGCAGAAAGAGAAACAAACAAATAGACACGCTACACGCTCTTCTGGATCGAACTTGTGACCTTTGGTTTGATAGCCACCTGCGCTAACCACTGAAAACACAATTTAGGCCTAACCAGTGTTTTCAGAGGTTGAGATTGTTTTAGCTGATATGCTGTCTTGCAGTGTGAAAGTTGCGAAGGCAATAGCAGCGATAGCAGTTTACCGTTTAACTGTAGACCGTCTAGCGTACTGAGAGCAAACAGCTGACAGTTTGAATCATGCCGTTTTGAGCAGTAGTAGGTGAAAACTTCGGCGGATTTCGTAAAACCTTGGAAAGATTTCACAGGGCCGGCCAAGGGACCCCGGCTGCTGCTGGTTTTGCAGTAAAGGTTAAACGCATGTTCTGCTCTTTTTTTGCGCACGTAATTCTTGAAGCACATTGAATTATGGTACAAAAATTTCTTGCGCGATGCGTAACATACAGCTTTGAAATTGGCTTGCGAAATGGCGATGCAGCGACTAACCGTTATGACTGAACACAACGATCGAAGCTCAGAAGGATTGGAAGCTCTAGGCTGGCTCCAGGAAGATATTCACTTCTTAGTCATTTCTGCGTCATGTACTTTATTCATTGTGCACTGTTTTATACAGTTCGGAAACACTGAAAGGTAGCCCGCGGCTTCAACGCGCGCTGAAAATCTCCGCGCCCCGAATACAGTCGCGTCAAATGAAAAAATGCTGCCGTTGACATTGCACACGCATTTGGCAGCCCCAAACATTTTCGCATACGCTCGCGTGTTGGCCAGGGATTATACATCAGTCATGTTTTTCACGTATAGTAGCGCTGAAAGGTATTCGGCGTCGACATGGTGTACACAGTCGGCTTCGCGACTCGAGAAAATTTTTGCTCTGCGGCCGATCTCGCGAAGGCTCGGCCACCGACTGTCGACAGTTTGGTTTTGCCGGTGTCCCCGGCCTCAAAACCTGTCACACTGGGAAGATATCTGGTTTTCAGTTGTGCTGATGTCGTTGTCGGCCTCGTGTGACAGCTAAGTCGGCCGCAGACACGGTCAGCCGACAAGTTGGACGACCGTCGGTGTCGTTGTCAGGTCTGTGTCGGCATCGTGTCGTGCTCGTGTGTCAGGCCCTTTAGCTCTGAACTTACAGTAATAAAAACCAGCAACTCTTTGGAGTGGAATTTTTATGTCTGCACGAGCAATCAAATATATTTCATGCGAAAACCAACATCACCTATTCTGCATTACTTAATGGCAAGCTCTCGTTGCAAATACCGGTATACTTGTAGACATGGTGAGCCCTCAAGTGCGAAAATATTGCGTGTGCAGCTTCTCCCAAACTTGCGCTTCGGAGTCAAACGCTGCAGCTGCTAGCAAAACATTCTATAGCTATATGATTTAAAGCAAATAGCTAGATGATTTTAACAAATATCTCGCAACAAAGGCATGCCCAGAAGGAGGGACAATGCATCGTGAAACAGAGCACTGTAGGTAAGGCGCATCGCAATGAGTCACCAAGCTATTCCTAACACAACGTTTTCCTGTCATAGGAAAAGCTTCTGAGAAAACTATATCGAATTCGTCTTGAAATGACACTTGGCATAAAATATGAATTATCAACACAGTCGGCAAGTAGGAACTGATGACACCTGAAACAAAATTTGATTAACCGCTGTCTCCAGTCGTGGAATCTGAAAACCTAAAATTGCACAGGCCGATACAAGAAGCGTAGTAATAGTACAAACATTTTTTAAAAAATTGGGTTATGGGTAAAGGTGGGGCTGGTCGATCCTTCAGTCCGCGACACCGTTGGATGGTGCAGCTGCCCGAGCACTTTCAAGCAAGGTTTTTTGGCCCGCAAGGTCGGAGCCGCACAGGGATACCTCCCAATCCACCCACGTTGGGTTTTACGTTTTTTTTTAATCTTAAACTCCGGTATAGATTTAGAGCTTCTCACAAGCGAACAGCTACTTCGTCTGTTACAGTCATACAGGTCAGAACACAATGAGCGTTTACTGAGGGAATCTGTGTTCTCTCATAACACAGGCACGTGTCGGTGTCTGCGGCAGCATTCGGTGTGGAATGTGGCTGGCACGCACTGCGCATGCGTGTCTTGTACATCTTCTCCTGTTTGTGAATAGTTTGAAACGTCAGCGATTTACTTGGTTGCAGTTCTAGTCGTAGTGGAGCCTATTTGGTTGGCTTTGGTTTCTCCACCATCCAATCAGCTTTCCTTTCGACAGTACAGACCATGACATTGAGGATTTCGAACCTGTCTTCCTCCTGAACTACCTCACTGTGTGCAGACTTTCTGGCACCGAGTCACGAAATGACTGAGCCCTTTGCACGGAAAATATGTCTTCTCAGACGCTGAACACTTCTTCTGCTCATGCGTTTGATTGCATCTGCTGCAACGGAATCGTGGACGCTGTTCCCTCGAAGCCACTTGCTTTTCTATTTGGCCCCAGGCCTCATTCTACTGACCCTTCAGCAGCTTTACGGATCTGTTCTGCCTTAAGCAGCATAAGGTCTTTCATTTCGAACATTTTCTCCCGGAGCTTCGGGTTATTTGTGCTGAACAGAATTTGGTCCCGGCTAATCGAGTCATTCAATGATGCGAAATTGCAACTCTGGGCTTGCTATCGCAGATCGCGCATAAAATGTTCAACTTTTTTGCTTATGACGAGCTAAGGTCGTCATAGCTTTTCCGCAATGTTTCAAGGGGCTTTTGGCGAGCCCATCTCTTGAGACGGTACTTTACCACATAAAACAGAGATGGCAGCATGGGCCCCATCGTTGGCGTTTTTCTTGAATGCGATTTCAACCCTAGATGGCGGAATTCCTGCATCCCATTTCCGCGTTCTCTAAAACATGGCATCATGCGTGCGTGGATCTGGTGCGGGAGATTATTCTGCGTCGGATGATAGCGCAAGTGGTGACGATGACATTTTTGTTCTTCAAGTATAGAGGATAGTGATGACATTTTTACCGACAGCGAGTCAAAAGCGGAAGACAGCAGCGTTGACACGATGGCGAGCTGCCGTGAATGGTGCCGGATAGGTGGTGCGAGAAGGCCCTCTGCGCAGTGCAATGCTTCGAACTCTACCCCACGGACAGTGGTCTCATAGTTTGAATGCATCTAGAAGCAATGGTGCATCTTTTGCACGGCGATTCTAAGCCACTACGTACTATCTGTACTTTCAAGAATTTGTTTTTTTATTTCTCAATGCTCCTCAAAAGTATAAGGTATGGAGTATTGCCCAAGGGGGCAGGTAATGACTAATAAATTATAATTACCCGCCAGAAATTGTGTCTGTGATTTTTTCGGTGTTTCAAACACGTTACTGAAGCATTTTACGTAATAAAAGAAATTTGAAAATTTGGGAACATATTTTTTGTATTTATTTGGCCCATAAGAGGTTAAGGCGATGCTTGAAAAGCCAACAGTCGGCCCATTTCTGACACCCTGTTACATTTAGACAACAGAATGAGCGTTTATAGGGGGAATCTGTGTTCTTTTATAGCACAGGCACGTGTCGGCGTCTGCAGCAGCGTTCGGTGTGGAATGTGGCTGGCACGCAAATGCATTGCGCATGGGTATCTTCTACATTTTTGTTGTTGTGGTTCAGCGCGGAGACGGCACTATGCTGGGCACGTGAAAATGCAAGCATAAAAAATAAGCATAGCTTCTCGCAAAGGTCAGCTGAACTCGTCGTGTTTTTGCTTTTGTGAGACGGCAACTGTAACAACTACATAGAAACACAGCAGTTCGCAGGAAAGAGCGGTTCGGTTCCGAAGAGGATGCGGATGCAATATTTGTTTCCACATGAGAACACGCAAGTCTGGGGGCCATCCGTTTACGGCCACCGAAAACATAACTTTTGGCGCTCTTTTTTCTTACACGCGGCGCGAATCTCCGGAGTTCTTTCACCTTGAACTTCCGAGGCTGCTCCATGGTCCTTCTTTCCGTCGTCGCGAAGCCGGAGGCCTAGTTGAGAACAAGGGTAGAAGTCCCCATCACAAGCCCCTCCGCGAAACTCTCACTGGCCAGGCAATTCTTACTGCGGCGTACAGTTCCGCTTCTATCTTAATGTCAGGAGGGGACAGTCACGCCTACACAGTGGGAACCCCACACAACGACGGCTGCCTGCCCGACGCTGAGTCGCCTCCGCGAGATTCAACCGGTCACTTGACACGTTACGTCCAGTATCCTGGCGCTCAGTTCAAGGCCTAGGCTCGAAGCTCTGAATTTAGGAATTTTTAGCTAATCACAGGCCGTGGCGATGTAGACGATGGATCATCTGCGCCATGGGAAGCAAATGCAGACGCGCAAATCCACACGAGCACACACCCGTCCCGCAGAGTGGCCGAAAAGTGCATTAGAAAAAACACTTTTTATATTCATACGTGGCAAGGTTAGTGCACGAAGGTTAGTCCAGGTTGACGCAGCACACAAAGCACAGAATCACAACAGCGTTAACCTTCTTCTAGCAATAAACGTTGCTACCACTTTGTCGTCTTCTGTGTCACTGTTTCTGATCGTTGTCTTCTTTAGCGTCCAGCGATGCAGGGCATATATGTCACAATATTTATGATGATATAACAGGCACTAGCGGGAAAGTGTAGTATCACAGATTATGTGGTGATTGCATGAAAGTGCAGTACGGGTTGTGGTGACGCCGCCAGTCTGGATAATGTCCTTTGGCTCGAAGGAAAGACATCCGAAGACAGGCAACCCCAACTATAAGATTTGATGCATATTTATTATCGTGGTCGTAATAAATTCAGCACCTTCAGGTACGCACCTCCCCATCAGCTAGATGACTTGAAGCCTAACTGGGTGTAGACAAGCGTATAAGTACACACAAATAAAACCACGAATTACAGAAATCCCGGCAAGCGCATTCACAGCTTGTTATTGTAATGCGATCACACGGTGTAAACAGGTGTCCCCGTGCGTTTCCGTATAACCCTTCCCAATTTAAGGAAAAGTAAAATCTAAAGGAGGAATTCTTACCTGGCCAAAGGTCCGCACGCCACGATCAGGCCTTCCAGGCGAATGTTAAATCCAACGTTGCAGCTGGCCAGCATGTTGGACACATTGAACTTCAAGAAATGCACCTGCGAAGTCATCATTGGGCACAGGTAAGCCCGTGGTTGATAGTAATACTCATGTATGTACTGCCGTAGACTGAATGGTCATAAAACCTGTACCATATTTTGGTCTGGAGACAGAAAATAATTCATGTTATCCCAAAGTTAATCGAGGAAAGACTATCGGGAACTAATTGAATGGGTTACTCAGGTCGCTGTCAGCAGTAGACCCACAGCTACCAAGCACGGAGCATCTCCATTTTTCATTCGTTCCGAAATAAATCTTTTGAAATCAAATGTATCTTTTTCTGCACAGGTTTATAGTTAGTGAGTCTGTCTCTTTTCCGCACGACCATGATTCTTTCGTTCGCACTCTTTGCGAAAAATTAATCACGTATAACACAACGGGCTGATTCTGTCGTCCCTGCCTCGTTGTGTTTAGCGCGCTATTTTCATGCTCTCGTCGACTAAATTTCCCAAAAGTTAGCTCCGCAAGGAGGCTATGGATCGTTCTCGCTGGGCAATGCGTTTCCGCACGGGCTACTACGTATGAACACTCAATCTTTACCCTTCTACACAAAGTTAAAAAATTAAGAACCAAAATTTTACTTTGCTACAGGAAAGCAACTATATTCCAACCAAGCCTGCTCAACTAACGGGCAGTCCTGTTCGCATGCTTAACACCGTTGCCTATAGTGCCTAAAGCTCAGTGCCGCTGCAAGGCATAACGAAAATAGTTATGACGAGGACAACATTAGGCTCTAATGTAACCTTTTCAAATAATGCGCCCTTCATACCCCCTATTGCATGGGTAGAAGCCGGCTCTATCTTTTTGAAGCAGACACAAGAGTCGGAAAATATTTCATGCGAAAGCATTACTTCGCTAAGTTCACCAATTTTTGTCCGCAGAACGAGTCAGCAAAATCGTGTCCACAGCAGTTGTGAGTAATTGAGAAGTGATAGAGGTTAATGAGTGGTGCAATCAATAGAAGGTGACGTAATGTTGCGTCCGAAAAATAAATAGGCCGATAAATAAATAAATAAAAAACTAACATGATAGCATCTGGTGCCACCTCCTTTCAAATGCCACGCTCCAATATTCCATCCACCCTTATCGGTCTGCGAAGGGTGCAACAGAAGGAAAAGGGAAAAAAAAGGGGGGGGGGGGGAGGTGTATGTATGTTGATGCACCAAGGAACAAATTGGGAAAGCATGAAATCATCTTGCAAAGAACATATCTGGGTACCAGGAACAATTGTCGGCATAAGTACACGGCTAGGGGTAATGTATTTAGGAACAGCACACAAATACAGGCAGGAAAACAAGGATATTGTTGAATGTCTCAGTCACAATATAAGCCAGTTTGGAGACGGGGACGATATTATTCAAATGGGGGATGTGAACGGCCACATCGACGATCTTGGGTGGACACGCGGGTTGTAACGGGAATGTGAGGGATATATAGATAACAGGGGAATTCCAGAACCGGCAGACGACCATTGACTACTGTGTTGTGTCGCAGGGAATTTATAGCAAGCTCGCAAAAATGGAAATAGACGAAGTCTGGGAATCGATCATAAATTTATTAGCCTGCAGATGGCGCCCTTGATGAAAAGAGGAATGAAATTTAGACCAAGAGTAAACGCAAAATTAAACGACGATCAAATTGCGCAGATAGCAGCACACCTAGAGGAAGCAATACATAAAAGCCCCATGGAAGACTGGGATTATGAACAAGTATACCTACTCATCAGGAGAAAAATTAAGGAGGTTAAGTAGCAAATCACTGGAATGGAAAGAAGAAGCCATGAGATGGTGAAACAAGGAAATCAGGGAAGCAATCGAACTACGACGGGCAGTTTCAAGGGAACACCAAGAGGTAATGAAAGCACAGGTATCTCAGGAGGAAATAGATCAAAAATGGGAATCGTATCGACAAAAGAAACCTGATGTACAGGCCCTCGACCAAAGTAAAATAAAACAGTCAACTGATCGCTGGAAGGCTGACATACACGATGCCTCTAGAGGCGGACCAAGAAAGTTCTGAAACCTTATAAGCTGGCTAGGGAAAATAATCAAATAAAGCAGGACAGGATTCAAGATAACGAACGAAATTGTTTAAATGGAGACAACGCAGTGAACTATATTACCTCAGTTATAGCCGAGCCATTTACAAGTGACAATGGGGTAATCTCCGAAAATCACGAAGCAACACAAAATAGCCGAATACAAATCAACCTAAAACTGACCAATCTAAACAGGAAAAAAGACAGCAAAATATTCTTACAAGAACATCTAGAGGAATAGATTAAATTCCGATCAAGCTGAATAATGAACTTGGGCCAAGAAGCAAGGAAACGTCGTTAAAATCCTTGGAAACAGTCATAACGAATACGCAAATTCCGGACAGCTGGCGGTAGAATGAACTGAATTTGATTTATAAAGGGAGAGCAGAAACGATGCTTATAATATTCTACAGGCCGATTTCCATGACATCTGTTATGTACAAGTTGGCCATGCAGGCGGTGAAATTAAAGGTGCAAGCATGGGTAGAAGTAACAAGATACTCGGCGAACTTCAGAACGGCTTTAGAAATGGTAGGCGCTTAGATGATAGCCTGTTCGGGCTTACCCAATGCATCGAAATATCTAGAATAGAAAACTGACCTTTGTATTTCGCCTTCCAGGACATAAACGGGGCGTACGACAACGTAAGCAGGGAACTGCTGTTCAATATATTAAAAGAGGAAGGTATCGGTCATGAGATAACCGAATTTCTACAGGAAATATATCGGGATTACAAAGTAGAAAATACATGTAAAGGGATCAGAAGTTTGGAAGCTGTCAAGGTATCCAAATTATAAGGAAAAGGTTGTCCTCTATCACTGCTACTGTTCATGCCTTATATGAAAAATATGGAACGGAGAATATAAGAAAGTAACTTGTGTTTTAACCTATCATATAGCTTAGGCGGAAAGGTGATACAGAAGCTCCTCCCTGCTTTAATGTATGCAGCCGATATTGTGCTCTTAGCAGATAGCCAGGAAGACTTGCAAATTCTAGTTAAGCATTGCGGAGACGTAGGGGATACTCAAGGCCTAAGTTTTAGCGCAGATTTCCAACGGCTCGCAACGGTCTTAAAATGCAAGGCCATGAAACACCCAGAGTGGCAGAATATAAATATCTCGGGGTATGGATAAACAAAGGATTGGCGTTCATTGGAAAGCATGAGCAATGACTTAGAGCAAAAGGGCGAAGAAATGCCGAGATAAGTGTAGGGCACTGTGGGGATACAACAGGTACCAGGTGCTGAGGGATATTTGGAATGAAATTATGGTATCCGGGCTTACTTTCGGAACTGAGATTTTGTGCCTGAAATCAGAGGTACAGTCAATACAGTCAACACTAGAAATAAATCAGAGAGCCGTCGGACCATTAGCACTGGGTGCCCACGGCAAAACCACAAAGCGGGCGGTACAGGAAGATATGGACTGGGCATCTTTCTGGTACAGGAAGCTCAGAGTAAAATATTATATGAGGAACGCCTGATGAAATTGGACAGTGATAGGTACCTAAAAAGCTTTGACTCACAATGAAGGACAAAAAACTAGCAAACCAACCAGTGGTTTGCTAGTTCACAAGGTGGTCATGTGGTCACAAGGACGAAAAAATAAAGAGCATTAAGCAACAGATGGAAAACACAGGATGCAGCGATTGGATAAGGTCTATGAAAAAGAAACAGAGTGTAGAACTATACCTAAAGAAGAAAAGGCAGGTAAAAAAAAAGGCTTTCTTCGACAACTCAAAAGGGAGTGCCGCACGTTGTGAAGTTAGATCAGGGTGCCATAGAACACGCAGCTACTAAAAGAAATTTAACCATGAAGATGACACACGTGCAGTACATGGTAAATCCACGGAAACAATTAACCATCTTATACTCGAATGTGATGGCATCTATCCGAAAGTCGATGCAGGCGCCGTCACTCTTCATGAGGCCCTGAGGTTTAGAGATACCAGTGGCCAGGTGAATGAACCTGCGGTAGAAGCTAGCAAGAAACGATTGGAAGATTGGTGGCTTAAAAGCTGAAAAGCAACATAATGATAGTAATGTATAGAGAAAAATTCATTAAGTAGAATGATGGTGTTGGTAACCGATATAAAACAATAATTACATATATAAGGAAAAAAAACAAGCATGGTAGTAACTGCTACCTTCCGTTTCAGTGCGCACCCAATTGCAGCTTCTCTATAGCGTAAATTAAAAGCAAATTCAAAACTGCGACTGAGCTCTATTTAGGAAATGGCGAACTTCCGATCGTCGTCATACCTGCCACGGCGCAGACAATGAGCACGGGCGCAACTGCTACATGCAATTCAGGTTCGGTGAGATTTATTTTGGCGATTGCTGGTGGCGCGTGTTGTACCTGAGTATTAGCCTCCTTCCAAAATAATCAGAGTGAGCACACTGATGTCGGAGTTACGTTTGGTTTGTGAGGTAACGTCCCAAAGCGACTTAGGCTATGAGAAACGCCGTAGTGGAGGACTCCAGGAATTTCAACCACCTGGGGTTCTTTAACGCACGTGCACTGACATCGTATATACAGCACGCGGGCGCGTTGCTTGTCGCCTCCAGCGAAAAGCTGCCGCCGAGGCCGGGATTCGGGGTAATGTCCCGCCTATTCGGGGTAATGTCCCGCCAACATAGACTTGCATGTTCATCGGCCGAGATTGTGCTCCAAGTTCACATTATCTGAAGTTCAGTGTCAACAGGTTTCGACATGAAGAGACTATCTTAGTACAAACACTGCAAAAAAACTGTTTCTGCATCTCATTGGCCGGAGTTATATAACAGTGCAATGGTTAGAAAGATTTTTCGTCCAGCTCATGGAGTAAAAATGTACAAATTACAGCTACAAAAACATTAGTCGAATCTATTAGCGGCTAAAAGCAAAGACGATAACATGTTTAGGACAATCACCAAGATTATATTGGTGCGGAATATATTACACCACGAGTAACCACGAGTAACCTTAAAAGTAGCCACGAGTAACCAAATTGTCCTTAAAGAAGATGTAGCCGGCGCCCAGTGTTGCCAAACCGAGCAGAATACTATGCTAAATTTGGCGTTTCGTACTTGCCAGGTTCAATTATCGCGTAAATAGCGAAATGCGCGCAGCTTGGCATAACAAGCAACATTGGCACAGAGTAGCGCTATTGGCGCCGCAGTGCCCAAATAACAATTGGTTTCAAGATATGTACACCCGAGACCTGCACGCTAGAGACGATGTTAGAGCACAGAATGGTAAAATACAATTTTCTTTCCACCAAGAGGCTGCCCAGGCACCTTTTCCTCAAGTGTTTGTTTTACGCTGTGACGTTGTTTAAATGTTAGCGTTTAGTGAGTGTTAAGGGACCTCTTTCATATTTCGCGCAAAGAAAATGCTCTTACGTCGAATCCACACTTCTGTATGATGCGGGCGAACCTCCTCGCCGCACGCTTGCTTTCCAGGGCCCTGCAACGAGAAATATGGATTACAATTGGCTTCGTTTATTTAATTCCATTGTATTTATTATAGAAGTGTTCCGTACGGCTATTTAACTGAGCAAATTATCAGATGTACCTACTTGATGAAGCTAGTATGTCTTGATATAAAGGACTCCTAGCTGGATCCCGAATAGTTGATGCTAGCGCATATAGTCTGGCAACTTCTCATATCAATGACGAATCGTGATATGGTTTTGAGCAGGCGTCTCAGCTAACCTGTTTTGAATTCACGGTAAGCGTTTCATATTGCCACACACACGCACGCACACATGCACACACATTTCGCTCACGGTCACCGGCATTTGTATATAATTTCTTTCTGCCTCCGCAGGCTGTGCATGCAATCAAACAATGAAGAAAGGTCATTAGTAAACATTTACCACCACGAAAGAACTAAAACGCGTTTTCCCCAAAAGACTTGAGCTTGAAAATCAGTCAGCATCGAAACAGGAGAAAACTGCAACCACGCTAAGTTTTAAGAAAGTTTATTTCCTTGCTTAAATGACGAAACAGAAATACCGTCGATGTGGCATGAATCCTGAAATATTTCTCTGAAACACTGTAAACGTTTCAGCACCCTATAGATAATTTTTCGAGGTTGTTGTGAATATCTATGAGTTCCGCCCTTGCCAAATGTAACCAGGCTGCGTGGATTGCTTATAATTTGTATTGAGGAGCCCTCGATGCTTCCCTGAAGACGAAACAAGACTTCAATGGAGGACACGGACTCACATTTGCATAGACAAATGTACAGAGCCATTCAGAGACATTATGGGTGGCATAAGTGTTCAATTATACAGAAGGATATAAATTTGGATGAGTCGTATAGTCCGCATATATATATATATATATATATATATATATATATATATATATATATATATATATAACCCCTCAGTCACCGATGAGCACAAATCAAAGCATGATTGACTAAACCCCCAGAACAATTCACTGATTTAGATCAACCAACTGACAGTCTGTTAACACGATGAACGGTTCACTAACACATTTGATTCCTAGTCCTAAGATATCTCTTGTTTTAATTATCTCCCGGTTCATCTGCAATTGATGAACAACTAAAATGCGCGTAGACAAAAAAAAAAAAAACGGCAAGCAACCAGCGCATTCATTACAGTGCAAAGGCATGTTCGTACCTTTACCTATATATACGTCCATCTCGTGCTCCCATAATCAAACATTTAAACACCTTCCATAATGACCCACATAAACCGTATCGCGAAGTAACGGTATCGATATGAAACAATTTTTGTTTACATGATGTGTACAAAAGTTCATGTTTCACTCAATATGCATGTTTTTCCCATACCAATTAGCCAATTTATTCTGCAATATATTAAAAATTCTTGGGAATTCATTAGGGGCCGAGAGTCTCATGCCTTCTGCCTATATTTTTCAAATTATGCGACAGTCTAAGCACACATGATAACCCATCTGGTCTATCACTCCGTCCGGCCACTGCCTGATGCTGAAATCCAGGCAACGGTTTCAATTTCTTTACCAATTTGTCGCACGTCCTTACAATAACTACAACTGGAATACTGGAATGCAAAAAAGAACAATGTGATTGGCATACCAAGATATTTCGGTCGGGTTTATGAGGGAAATATTTAAGGTGTTTATATGTACGGTGTCACGAAATCGGCGCCCATTTTCATCAAGCCGGTACGGCGCGAGGCCCGCACGGCGTCGCGTGGAAGGCATGGAGAGAAAAGCCCCCTTCCCCGCGCGGGAGAGCGCGTAGCTTTGTACGCGTTGCCGTCACCCTCTTTCCCATTGCCCGGGGAGGACGGTGGTTCATCGGACTGGAATCAGCCAGAAATTTCCAGCATGTTCTATGGGACCTGGCCAATGGCGACGCGCGGCTCGACGGGAGGAAGAGAGAGCGCTATAACCAGCGAAGCTAAGTGTGTGTGCGCGCTAGCTTTGACGCGTGCTAACAAACAGACGCGGCGCGCCCTATTTAAAGAGACCGCGCCGTTTGATGAGTCAGCCAGTCAGTCAGTTCGTCAGTGTTTTGCGACGTGTTCGCCTGTGCTTCGGCTGGACTCCCGGGGATCACCCGCTGCTGGCAAGCCCACGGACTTTCAAGGGAGCGGCGCTCGTCTCGTATGGCGGCCACATCGTGACTCTTGAGGCGTCGGACTGCAACAGTGCCCGGTGAACAATTTGGTGTTTGTTTATGTACTCTCTCGTGTTTCATCTGTTGTAAAGCCTCTACGTTATTGGATACCTGTGTAATTGCATGCTTAGCGTTTGTTATTCTGTGAACCTCTCGTCTATGTATTTCAAGTGATCTTATGTATTCCTTTGTATCGTCTCTTGCTGTGCATAAATTGTGTTTTGTTTGTTACTTTTGACTCCGATCCTTTCTCTGGTTTAAACCGGCGACCGCTGGGCACCAAACGACCACCCCCTTCTGTCACCACAAGGTAGTTGAATTCCGGCTGAGCTTGCCACGCAGGTCGAGGGCATCTCCTTTGCGACCGGAACAGCTACCCCCACTCACTCTAAGGGTGTCTGGGAGTGTGCGCACCGTTAAGGGCGCATCGTTAATAATACCTCATATTTATTAACGGGTGACATAAGGTTACGGGAGCACGAAAGGTGTCTATTACACGTATAGGTACCAACATGACCGCGTATTGGGGGGAATGTGTTGGTTGCTTTCCGTTTATTTCACCTACGCATATTTTGGCTGTTCATCCAGTGCAGATCGACTAGGAAGTCATTGAAGTTAGATCACGCCTAGTTTACGAATATGTTAGTGAGACGTCATCGCGTTAACATGTGGTGAGCTGGGTTATCTAGATCGGGTAAGTATTTCAGTAACTGTTGGAGAATCTTGTAACTTGTTTTTACGGCTGCTGATCGCTTATTGAGTGTTTGTCAGTGTCGCGTGACTTTTTTATATAGTTGACGTTGGCTTCAGTAAACTTTGCTTGTGAGTAAACGACTGTCTCGTCCTTTTTCGTGTCCTTGTTGTATCGTACTGCAACTCTTAACTTCAGTCAATTATACTACTTAGAAGAAGTTACAGAGTTTCAAAAAGCGATAATCAGAGGTCAAGCTACGGACGAAATGCGGGTACTTGCTCAGTCATGTCTGGTATCACTATAAGTGTCGATTGCGCACCATGCCCTTACACAGATGGACCCATGGAAGTAGTCCGGAATAGGGACGGATGAGCCGGGCACATCTTCACTCGGAAAACAGAATCAAATCTCATAACAGAGCGTGTATTTTTGCTGCATGAAGTTACATGCGGAATTCATGTGTACTGCTGCTTGCGAAAGAAAAGCCTCACATCAAACATTTGGCCAACACAGATAACACATGCAGCCAGCTAAAAGTTTCGACGTGAAGTCAGATGTAAAACTCGGACAAGAATATTCGTCTACTGATGCGGCTTTAAAGAAAAGTAACGCAGCCACTACCTACCGAAGCTATGCCTCGCTGCAAAAAAGCATACGAAATAGTCAATGCTGAGAGCAGCCCGAACAATCTGGAGAGCCAGAGCGTATCGCATAAGAGTCATAAAATTATGAATAAAGACTCTTCTTACAAGCACACAAGCCATGGTTAACACAGCATATTATATCGCGCGGGACTGAATTTGGAATGCATGACGCCGACCAGCGTGTCAACAATGAATTTTCACAATAAAAAATTAAAAACGAGTAAAAGAGTATCTCTTAATGTTACCCCTACCATGGAACGAAAAATGGTAGGGGTAACATTAAGAGATAGAAAGCATGCAGAGGGGGTCAGAGAAATAACTCAAGTTAACGACATTCTGGTAGAAATTAAGAAGAATTAAATGGACATGGGCAGGACATGTATTGCGAAGAGAGGATAACCGATGGTCGCTGAGGGTAACAAACTGGATTCCAAGGGAAGGAAAGCGTAGCAGGGGGCGGCAGAAAGCTATGTGGGCGGATGAGATTAAGAAGTTCGCGGGGGTCAAGTGGATGCAGCTAGCACAGAACCGGGTTAAGTGGAGAAATATAAGAGAGGCCTTCGCCCTGCAGTGGGTATAATCAGGCTGATGATGATGATGAAAAGAGAGCAACAAAGGTTCAGCGCCTATTGAAAATACACAGCACCGGAGAAGACAGCTCTTTCATTTCTCATGCATAGTTTTGGAAGCCACATATGCACCTAATTCTTAACTTCGTTAGAAGCATAACGACTATCATGAAGCCGTTAAGTATTTAAACTGTTCGGGTGGCTTTCCAATGATCCAAGGAAATGGAAAGATGAAACAAGATGTGGCGTCTTCACAGCACACTTAAGATCCTCATTTGAATTTTAGCGCACCACGTTGGCTTAACGTTGTTAAGGAGAAAAAAAAATGTCGCCAAATATATGTCATTTGAAATTGACAGGGTTTGATGCGCAGATATTTTCCATCGCAATGCACTGAAAACGGTGCAATTATGTGCAACACTATAGGCATCCTGCTCATCTAAGGGCGAGCGCGTCCCTGTGCCCCGACGACGGTGCCCTCAGTGTTGAGCCGTGCTATACGCGTCACCATGAATAAGCGCTGCGCCTCTTTCTCGATCACAGATGCCGCATAAAAGCAGCCGGACACGCTGCTGTGTTGCAGGCTGAAGCAATACTTACAGGAATTCGCCTGCTGGAACAAAATTTTACTGCTTCCCAAAACGACATTGGGAGGCGGCATGAGGGCATCGTTGGATTCGCGTTGTGCGTCGCGAAAAAGTTTAAGCTGCGTTTGTTTACGCACATCTTGCTCGAGGGGTATGGCACTTTGAAGTCTTAGAAAGCTCAAAAGGGATGTTTCTTGCTATCTGCCGTGCATGCTGCACATACTATTATTCTAGAAAGGGTAGGGTCTCTCCGGAAGCAGCAAGGATTCTGCCCAGTAGACAGTTAAACAGGAAAACATTAGTCTGATTAGGACCCCTGCATACGCGTCCGCTCCTGGAAACGAAGCGGCCAACGAGTTAGCCCGAGCTCTCTACTTCCGGGTAGCTGTGGAGCCGCCCGACTGCCGGATTATAGACGAGCGCCTCCAAATTTATACTGAAATTGTCGAAAATTACAGTTTAGGCACGAGACTCATGCGACCACCGGATAAAAGCGTAAACAATAGGGAGGCAGTCGCATGGCGGCGCCTGCAAGCTGGGAACTTGGCCAAACCCTGTCTGGGCATATTATGTCCAGATGGACGATATAAAAAGCGATAAATGCAAGCACTATGGGGAGAGAAGGTACCTCGACCATATAATCTGGGAATGTGCTAGCTCCCTAGGGGCTAAAACAAATATAAATTGTAGAGAAGCCTGGGAAACCCTGCTGCGGAGCGAGGTTAGCTTGTTGTTTCACAGCAACAAGCCACCCGCCTGGCGGAAGAAGCCGCGAAGAACCAAGACCCATTTGCCTTCTTCTGATCGCGGAGGCCCAGGCTTCCGTCCCTTAGGCCTGCGTGCTAAAGGCGGGAACTAGGGGGCGTCCTTATCTGGTGGAATAACAAAGCTGTTATCTCATCACATCATCAAATGTGGACGCGACACCGACACGCGAAAAAAAAAAAAAGAGAAAGGTTTAGTTGGAGCAGTCCTCGCAAGAGCTTCATTCGGGAGGGGTCATCAGAACGACGATGGTTTGTATGGCGTCGCTCCGTAGGCAGAACTCCCAAATTCTTTAGTAATGCAGAAAATAACCACAAGTTTGGCTGGACATTATGCGTGGTCAAAAGCGACGATGACGGCGCAGTTATTTCGCAGGGATGTTCCATACAGAATTGTAGCGTCAGGAGATTGTGCAGAGGATAGGGTTTCGTGGCTCCCTTACCCTTTGGCTCCAGTGACAACCATCTTCCCGGTGCGGAAGACCAACGCCGTGGTCCTGGGCTCCCGGATGCGCATGATGAGTCCTGCGAAACGGCGCGGATTGTACTCCGTGTTTCGAGCACGCTGGGCGATGGCCTTCAAATCCAGCTTGCAGCCCAGGCTCACCGCTGCCATCGAATTCCTGGGAACAGTTTGGACAGAGATACTTCATCACCCTTCCCTCCAACTGCTTCGGGTGAAGCTCTTGCGTGGGGTTTGCGAAGCGTAGCAATACTGAGACCAGCAGAAAGTGAATGCGAACTTTGCGCGTTACTTATTCGCAGCCTTTGTTCTATTTACATAATCTTATACTGCGAAAAAAAACGGTCCAAGTTGGTTCCTAATAGTTTCGTTCTTATGGTTTGTGCTTGCAGATAAGGTAAAAGAGAAGATAGATAAACGAGCTTTGGAACGCGGTAAAAAGTAACCTGTGTGAGTTTTTGGCACGCCCATCGTGTACGACATTGCTAGTCAAGGACCGCATAATATCAAGCCTTGCTCTTTATTGTTTCAGATTAATTTTATCACAATGGTGTCGCCTAACAATTTTTCATTTCTGTCGGAACTTGAATAAGGTTTTGGTGAACAATAAAGCTCCTTACAACGCATTTACAGTATAACGTAAGTCGCTACAGCACTGAACCCCATCGCAAGCTTTAGTAAATATTTGGTGCAGACATTTCAGCGTAGCCATTTAGATGTGAATGACTTACATGCTGCGAACTGTTTAGCAACTGAACCTATTTGGGTTATGGAATCTACATTTAGAGGTCTCCCTTAAAGACATGCTAAGGAAACAGTTTGAAGTTGCCACGGATTTTAACATTTCTTACGGTGGTCGGTTTTGAGTTATCAATTAAACTTTGCTATGTCGATATTATTTGCTCGACTGGTACCACAACACCTATTTTGATATCAATTGGCACCATCACGTCCATTCGCTAGGAAAGAGTCAGAACGTCATTTTCAAGTGATTGACAATATTTTTCTTCTCCTGCCTTGTGCCCCGCCGCTGTGGTGCAGTGGTAAGACACCCAACTACTGTGCCGAAGTACCCAGGTCCGATGCCGACCGCCGGCGGCTGCGGTTTGATGGAGGCGAAACGGAGAGGCGTCCGTGTGCTGTGCGATGCCAGCGTTGTTGTTGTTCTGGCTGTAGGAAGAAAGAAAAGAAAATGCGCGGGCCTGCTACTGGCTCTGTAGCTTAGCCACCTGATTTAAACTGATTTATTTATAGGAAGGGGAAAGGCACGGTAACTGTCTCACTTGTTTTTCTGTGGACACCGCAACCGCGCCGTAAGGGAAGGGAGGAAGATGGGAGGGAAAGTGGAAAGAGAGAAAGAGGAGCCGTAGTGGAGGGCTACGGAGTAATTTCGACCACCTGGGGATCTTTAACGTGCGCTGACATCGCACAGCACACGACGCCTCTTCGTTTCGCCTCCATCGAAACGCAGCCGCCGAGGTCGGGTTCGAACCCGGGTACTCCGGCACAGCAGTCGGGCGTCTTACCACTGCACCACCCCGGCGGGGCAGCTTAGCCACCTCCGCTGCCTCGTGCGGACAAAAGAGAGAAAGTAGAGAAGAAAGAAAAGAAGAGGGAGATAGAGACACGTGCCCCAACAGCCATCGTCCACCACCGGTGGTGGGTGCAATGACGGCCTACAATAGATAGCAATTCGGTGGCAGGCTAGCCCCTACCGCAAGCGGCGTTCACCTACCATCCCAACCCCGTAAGGACTAGGATCAACCACCCTTCCCGATGTCAGCGCACGTTAAAGATCCCCAGGTGGTCGAAATTATTCCGTAGGCCAGCACTACGGCTCCTCTTTCTCTCTTTCTACTTTCACTTCCACCTTCCTCTCTTCCCTTACGGCACCGGTTAGGTTTCCACATAACAGGTATGACAGATTTTGCGCCTTCCCTTTCCTGCGAAACAATTATTGCGCTCCTGCCCTGTGACCCTAGATGAAAAGTGGTGTTACCACAGGTCCCAAGAAATAAAATCAATTCATGCGGTAAATGCCTTCCGTGTTCTCTTTTTCGCAATGTATAAGCTAAAGAACTAACGGCAGAAAACGACAGTGATTGATTCTAGAACACCAAAAGATGTCCTGCTCGTTGATTCTTAGCAAAACAGCACTTTGATGACGGAACACGATGCCAACGTTCTCCAGAATTTTAGGGGACATAAGTGACAAGAGCGGAAATTTACTGTGAAAACGCGTCATCCTCTTCCACGAAACTACCCCAGCTCACAAGAGCCGTGTTACCGACGACGCCGTTCGAGAGTGTCTCTCCGAAGTGTCGAGCCAGTGGTTCAGGTTTTCGACCAAGGTGAAGTTTTCATTTGAAAAAGCGAAGAAACATCGAAAGAACAATTTTAAGTGCAATTGGCGCACTTCAATCTGCCAAAGACTGGTTCGAAAACACGAAAGAAAATTCTAGAGCGATGGTTTTACTACATGCAGATGTCGACCTTCATTCAGGATGTTCGCGTTTCTCAGTCCTGCCACCTTGCTTATCCGCATAACAGCAACTTAGCAAATGGTTCAATTACAACAAAGAGGGAACGTGCGAGCACAAATTGTCGATGGCTGAACCGAGTGCGCCAAGTGCGCATGCGCGTTTCGTGGAAAATGCTATGAAACTCTAACAGCGGTGCATTTCAACTCCGGATTTTTACTTTAGCACAAAATGACTCCCGAGTGTGCCCCTTGTCATCAAGTATACTATCATACAGGTGTGACATATCTTAAATATTTTAAAATTTACGTCTAGCTGAACTTTTAGTACCCCTGTTAGGCGCGCTGCAACAATCAAGCAGTTTGACAGCGGAGATAGTTTCATTTTGGCTACCGAAATCTCTTACGATTGAAGTAATCCTTTTGATTAAGGTAGGCTACATTTATTGCCTTCCAGACTAACATTTGTCTTCATCTGACGCGAGACCTAGCTAAGCCTAAAACAACGCAGCCAGTCACAATGATTCTCCAACAACGCCATAGCGGTGACGATTGGCGTGGGTACGATCCCGAGAACATGGCACAGTCTGAAGTAGCGGGAGCCCGGTCTTCGTCTGAGTCCTCAACTTCGACGCAGGAGTAAGTAGAAGAAGCCTTTATCTCGTAGTGCCACTTCGTAAATGTTAGCATACGCCTCAACACCGCGGCTATTAACCCTTTAACAACCAATGTATTTTCCGAAACACGTTCCAAAATCGCCAATTTTTTTTAAGTGACCATAATTTTCTCCATGTAATTATGGTTCTGAAAATATAGTACTTCGATGATTTGTGGTTAAAATTAACACTAAAAGTGTGGCTTTCCCTCAGTGCATGCCATAGTAGTGGGTAGAACGCACTGAAATACGGCGTATTTATTTCATAACCGCCAATTTTTTAAGTGAAAGTAAATTTGTCCAAGTAATTATGGTTCCGAAAATATATTACTTTGATGGTTTGGGGTTAAATATAACACTAAAAGTTAGAAAACAAACTGTTCACCAAAGTGGCTTTCCCACAGTGCATGCGCATTGTGAAATGACTCTTAAAACTTCAACTAGGCGCCAAAGCCGCAAAATGCGTTTTTTTTATGGTTGACTAACACCCTCTAGTGTTCAAAATCGCAACCAATGCAATTGACGACCGTAACTCGTCTTTCGAGATGGCAGCACCGCAATATCGGCCAGACGGGAGTAACTCGTCATTGCCGATTTCGGCACGATTGGCCATGACGAGTACAGCTAGGGGTTGGCGGTGCACGATGTTTCTTTGATTACGAACACTGAAAGCACCAACCATAAACTCCGATATGGCGGCCCACCGCTGTGCTTCTACTTTACAAAGTTCTCATGATCGTCATCAAGCCTAGAGTGACGATCTGCCTTCAAAAAGGTGACATTCGTGTTTTGTTTACCGCATATGTAAATGCCTTTTCAATGGACAATCTAGTGGACAGACACTCATGGGACCATGATATCATGATCACAATCATTGAACACATCAAATCGCCGACTGCGTTCGCTCATGAATGTGCATTTAATCTTGTCAAGGCCCATCCCGAGGGTACGTGGCGTCAAATTCAAGATGAAGTCTTCGATAGGATTTTGCGGTTCATGAGTAGGAAACTTCTACCCTATGAAATATAAAGTGCAATCGCGGGGAGGAAACATAGCCTTCATCCGCAAGCTGGGAATATAGGCGGTTGTCCAGCTCACTTTCTTGTGGCAAGTAATACCGTGTTACGTACATTGTAACAGTATGTGGCCTGTCGTTCCCGAATACAAGCGGACTATTCTCGCATGTTTGCGATGCGACACTATAGGTCACCGGGCCGACTTGTCCGGGAATTCTCAATACAAACGGCGCGCCTCGTTGGCGTTGGGGTTAGGACGCTCCGCTGCTCTAACCAAGGATGCGCGATCGAATCTGGGCAGTGTAGGCTTCTTTTGAATGGAGGCAAAAATGAAGGAGCCCGTATGCTGTGCGATGTCAGTGCACGCGAAAGAAACCCTTGATCCTCTTAGTCTATTCAGAAACACCGTGGTGTGACCGGCAGTAGTTCATAAGCACTTTATTCTTTCTTTTCTCAGCTCCTTTTCTAAATTGCCTAATGGATTTACTGAAACACTTGTGTTCTAAATTTATACGGCGAGTTTACAAAAGGGCGGAAAAATTTCCCAGTGAGGAAATACTTACATAAAAAAAGCCAAAAGGCTGCCCTACTGAAAAAATTGAATGAGGCAAGAATCTCACATTTTCTCACACAATCTCACTCAGTTCCCATAAGACATCCCATACAAGTAACATATAATTGCATAACGTCGCATAGTTTCTTGTACATTATCATAGCTTATTTAAGATATTTTATGATAATGATGCGCACAGTATGAGAGTCTAAGCGATTAGATGAGATTTTATGAGGTTATTTCCCCGTACAAGTTTTGGTTTTTCAGTAGGGTTACATTGCGTTCTTCCACAAAGCGACTCGCTTCTTTCCTTCTGAATTTAATGTAGGGGTGTTCGAAGTGCTGTTTACTCGGTGGAATATGTTGGTAGATTAAGCAGAGTAAGCTTTCAGCACTCAAAGCTGTTGAAGCAATCTTAGTCATTAGTTTCGAGAAAATTACCATACACTGGAGAGCATTCCCATTCCGCAAAGTAGGCTCTAAAAGGCGTCAGCTGCGTGTTGACGTTTTCTTTCTTGGAGTTTCTATATCCGAGGCATCATTCACCTCGATGTCACCTTTCTGTATTCAGTTTTCAGCTAAGCCAACAAAAGGAACCTATCGATTCTATCAAAACCCTAGTGACTCAAATGGTCGCAAACTCCTATCTATTGGTGGCCTTTGCCAGGCTTGAAAACAAAGCTCGCGAAATACAAAATTACCACGTTGTAGCAGTGCATTTTAGTCACGCTAAAACGGACGCCTTCAGACCTAAACTCGTCCACCTGAATAGAGTTATCTCCGAAGACGATTTTGTTTATTCTGGCAGAAATATATACGTCAGCTTTACTCTCTGGTAGGCTTGCTTTCGTAAAGATAAAGGAAGTGACGTATTTTATTACAATGGTCTGCAACTTCTGAGACAAGAATTTTTGCCGTAGCTAATTTAAGAACTCTAGCTTATGAGCCTTTATTAAAAAAACAAATTTTTCTTTACAAAAAACGTAAAAAATATAAAAAAAAGACTGCCCTTTATACCAATTGAATCCATATAGCATTGAAATATTTTTATGTATCAGGACTGTACATCAATCCAAAAATGTTATAGCATTTAGCTAGGCCATCAAGCATTTACCACACATCTACCACATTTACCACACAAAATGGCAAATCACCCATCCCAAGCTGAACTCAAGGGATATTTAACTCACTGGATGATAATACGGACGTCATTTCCTGTAGGCGCAGAGGTGCTGGGCACTGCCAGTGGACCTGCCATTGATGCAAGGTGGAGAGGGTGCGTCGTCAAAGCAGCTTGGCGAGTATGAGAGGTTTCTCCATCAAGGGCGGGCTGCAAGAAAATATAGGCGCCGAACGTGACCAATAGTAGCTTTCTGCCTTTGTTTAAAACTTTGTTCCCTTATCCTGCATGAAATAGGAGAAAAAATAATGATTGCTGAAAGTAGGTAAAATGCACAATTAGCAATACAATGTTAAAATATAGATTAAAAAAATAAACTGCTCAAAGAACTCCTTGAGTGGGAACTCAAGGAGTTCTTTGAGCTAGCTCCCACAACATCTGTCAGTGTCGCCAGCAAGGGATGCATTTCTGATAGCCTGAAAAAAAAAAAGACAAGGCATCAAAGTGTTTCTGGTCACTAAACATTACCGTCCGCAGCTTCACTACGCCAAATGCAGGAAAAAGGCAGGCAGCGTACCCAAGCAATTTACCCTATACTTTGCGAGATCGGCTGCCGTACCGCGCAAATTTCCTAATTTTATTCGCCCACCAAACATTCTGTCGCCGGATGTTACTCTGGCTTTCCTTTCGAAGCTATTCTGTTGACATCAGTGATTAGAGATTGGATTGTATTACCATTACGTGCTTCTCCGTATGACGGTTTCTTCTTTTCGGTTTCGGGCTAAAATAACTAAACTGGCTTGAACCTTCATCCACTCTGCTTTCTCTCCATGTCGTAAACATTGCACTTAATGCTCACTACCTTGCTGTGTTGCCGTTAATATTTACTTTTAAGCCCCATAAATGAGTACAGTTAAAATACAGCTACAACGTTGTGTGGTTCTAAATATTCATTGCGCATTTGTCATTTGAAAAACACGCCGAGATACTTGTTTGCAGTCCGCTAATCACCATTCGACGAAAAAAACTGCCTAATTTACGAGAGAGAATTAAACACAAAGTAACTAAAATTGTCGAATTCCAGCCTATTTTTGTGGCTAAAGCCGAAGCGAATAAATCGATATGTGAAAGCGGTGAAACTGCATGTGGTTCGTGTTTTATAAATCTCAAAACACACCTTTGCTCTAAGAATTGAAATGTTCACACAGAATTTGGGTTGATTTTAGCCAGATCAGCTTGCTAACGAGACTAAAATATATTCAACAGTTTTAAAGGTCCCGTGCTTAGGACAAAGCGGAGGGGTGAGGGCTTTAATGCCGCCCCATTGGGTGGAAACTACGGGCATGATTATGGAGTGTCCTATATGGTGTGTGAGATGGCAGAGAAATTAATGGTGGGCGGGTTATGCGACACCACAATGTTTACGGAGACGACCGACTTTGTAAATTGGATGACGGCGACTGCACTGTGTAAACCTAGATACATGGTGTTGATCAGAGGTTGGTGTTCCAAGCAAAAAGACTAAACTAGTAGAAAGTGATAATGAAAGCCATCTACGTGTGCAGATATAACAGCAAAAGCGGGACAGCATAGTGTTGTCCACTAGGGTGTAAAACATCAGCTAGGGTTATGATAAATTGCATTAGGCGCTCCCAGTGGGTAAAGAAAAGCTTGTTCTAGTGGCGCCTTCTTGAGTTGGCACTGCCTGCTGAACGATGGCTATTAACTGCCTCAATGTTGCCAATTTGCGGGAACAGCGGCGTCTCAAAAGTAAAGTCCTCAGACCCTTTCTCATCTTCCCCGTTGTGTGCCTCCCCTCAGGTATCCCAGTTCATCTGCAGCAGTGCGATTCTACGCGGTCGGTATGTCTCCCCGCGTCATCGCCATAACGACGCTGTTCCCGCACTCGTGGAGCACTGCAGCTAGCCGCCAACACTGCCCGAAATTTTCCTGGCTTTCCGTCGGACTGACATTGCCTCCGGCCAAAAAATGAAGCGCTCATCATGCCCGGCGCAGCCACTGCCACTCACCACCATGCCTGCCTGCACGGCATTCGTATTTCACGTATGAAAAGTAACGTGCGAGTGAAAATTAAAAATCACATCTATTAACTGTCTTACCATAGGTAGTCTGTGAAGGGACTTTACGATTCGCGCGCGCAACATCCATGCGAGAGGTCGCGATGAGCGCTGTGGCTTCGGTTATACAAGGCGCTAGCTTCATCAACAGCGCAGAACTCGAATTTTTAGCAGGACGAGTTTTTTTTTTAACCACAAAGTTTCTCAGAAAGTTGTTTTAGCTTGCTTTTGTAGCCGTATGGCTGCGCTTGGGTAGATGTGAAATGAGTAATTACTCCTTTAATACAAATCTACTCCATCTTGGAGGTATCCCCTAAATATTCGATCAGTTCTCGGTCCTGGCTTTTAAACTTGGGAATTCTTTTTGACCGCGTCTGAACGCAGAGCTCCACTTTATGCAGAGACTCCCTCAAAAATCAAGCTGCGTGCGATGCACGCCCAAGTTGAAAGATGGCACTTTTCGCTCCACACGCATACATGTCCCGGAATGCAACCTTCCATTCACGCATGTTGAGGAAAGCTTTAAACAAGAATTGACGAAATAGGGAACGCGTTCTTCGGCTTGGCGAAGTCCCTCGAGTCTAACTTTGCTGTCCTTATGCATAAGGCCAGAGTTTCCTTAATGCTTTAAGGGCTCCAGTTCCCTTACGAAAGCGCATTTATTAAAGAGCGCAGCTACTGACATCATGCGGCATGCAGCAGCGAGGCCTCCTCATGTACTTGAGCAAAGAGCGGAGACATATATGAGGAAATGATCTCTCGGACCAAGCCATGAACTAGGCGGAGGTGTTGGTCGTAATGAATGGAGCATCGACCACAATAGCATGCAAGGTACCGAAAATCGGTCGACAGAAACTTCCGTGAGAGCAGCGTAGGCAGTAGGTCTTCACGTCGCAGCGGAGATACTTTTGGTGACAGTGGTAGTAAAACGCGGCGCTGTTGTCGCAGGACTCCGCGAAGGTATTCAATCAAGCTTAATTCCACGTACGTTTAAAAGCGATAGTCTAGACCGAACGGCACTGGCAGCGGACTCCTCCCAATAGAAAAAAATGGCGATGGCTTAGCTCCGCTAGACCAGGATACATGTAGCGAGAGATAGCTGCGTTTCCCGGCCTGAGCTTGGCACGGTCACTTCATGTTTAGTAATAAGATCATTGGGTATGCACATATTTTATTCATTTTCTTTTACAGAGACGAAGAGTGCCCAATGATCTCTGAAGTATAGTGCAGCGGCCTCAATTTTGCCTATAGAATATTTCGATTTGGTGGTCTCTTTGACATACAAGGTCTATAAAAGTTCCTTATTGCGTAGTCCGGAAGTGAGGGTCCGAAGATAAAGTCAATCTTTTCCTTCAACTCCTGTTGAAATCACCCAAAGTCACACACACACACATCCGAAACCGTGCCGTAGGCTGGTGTACACGTGGCAACGAGATCAATCGTCTGCATGCCTATTTCATCTTCTTTTATATACAATGCTCGCATGCGATGCATGGTTCAAGTGTTAAGCAGGAGACACATGTGCGAAAGCTTGTCCGGCATGCCGCAGCGAACGCCGCATGCGAACTGCCGCCGCAGTGCCAGCCGGGACACATGGAGCACCGCGCGTCCGGCGAGCGAGCTCCATCAAACTCCGCCCATAGCTGGTGCCACTGCGCAGCGGAGACGGAAGGCTGCTTGGCTTGATAAACTTCACATGAATTCACGCTCGTACAAGAAATGACAAAACAGCGATGTTATGAGAAGGATTGTCTGCTGTACTCGTGCAACAACAGCAAGCCTGCACACGTACGAAGCTTTCGGCAACGATGCCACCCGCGGACGCGCTGGGCGACGAACTTCAATGATTCATGCTTGCCCTAGTCGTCGCTAGGCCTAGCTGGTGTCGTACCGAAGAGGCAGCGGACCAATCTCTTTCTCTATGGCGGACCGCGCTTCGGAACGGGCCAACGCTGTAATAAAGGTTCGAATTTCATCACCAGGGTACTGAGAAGGCCATCTTAGAATAAACATAAGCTCGATTTTAGGGGCGCATTCGGCAGCGGAGCGAGCAGACGTTTGGCGATCGACCGGGCAGCAGCAGTGGTTGGGCGAACAAACTCGCTTGTGTCGCAGTTATCACTCGTAGCAGCTCTTCAGTATTGGCTGGCGATCTTCACAATTTACTTGTAGTTGTATTTAGTGACTTTTTATGCACACGAAGAAACAATACTGAAGGGTTTTTCATATGCCGGCGCGTCCGCGTCGTGTGCTCGGTAGTACCTCGACGGTGGAGCCCAGTGGCGCTCCACCGCACAGCCCCCCCGACGTCATCGTGACGTCGCCGCGGCTCGCGCTCGCATTGGCTGCAGCCACCCGCCGGAGCGTCGCTTCGCCACGCTTCGCATGCGGACTGCCGGAGACATCTGACCGGTTGGACGCGGGCGGCGAGCGCCGGTTTGCCGGAACGGACTCGTCCGGACGCGGCGTGCCGGAGCAGATCGCACTCGCTTTTCGGACATGTCCGAAGCGCACGGCGCGGCGCGCCTGTGGGCTCTGTCTGGTTGCCATGGTATCAGCACATGCGCACACTGTTCCTCCGCGTGACGTCACGCGGAGCTCCGACGGTTGAGCCATGGAGGAAGGAAAAACCTCCATGGGTGGAGCGCATGGACATAGCATGGAGGAAGGAAACTTTAAACCACGCTGAGCGAAACCGAGGCTGCGGCGATCATGGCGGCAATGGCGAAGCGCATCTGCTGCTCCTTTCCGGTGGTCATGGCAACGGCGCGTACGCACAATTGGAGTCCCCCGGAAAGCGCGAAATTTTGGTGGCTAGATGAGTAGGTGTGCCGACCGGCAAGGCACAATGTGTAGTTCCTTTCGCCTCCGCATTATGACGACTTGATGTCGGCAAAGCTAGCGCTGCAGTTCTCTGCCCGGTAGATTCACTGGAAAAATTTCAGATTACCGCAATGGTGCCAGGGGGCGTCATTTTCTTTCGAGATCGACAGACCCAGCCGCGGTCTGAACGGCCAGTGACCGCCTTCGTAGGCTTGGAACATGTTTTCAAACTAGCAAAACTAAATATTTTCTTATATTTATTCAGAACAGTACCACCAGTGATTATGTGGTCACTAACATTATTACTCTAGTCCGCAATCGATGGGAAAGCTTATGTGTGTTGGTGGATAGGCGAAAACTCATGTTCTACGCGCAGTGCTGTGGTGTTACAACATTGTAAAGTGGCGGAGTGTGAAATAGCGTATCAGCGAACATACAATGTAGTATCCTCGTCGCTGCGCCAAGAACACCAACCAGGTTTTGTTGAAGCATATTGTTTTGCGCGAACTTAATTCTTTTGCGGCGCGGTCCTTAAGTGAAGGAAAATTAATGCGCCGGTATGGCACATTTTCACCGAGAAAAAAAAAAAAAGACATGGCATACTATATAATCGCTACTACCGCGCGGTTGCAATTTTTGTACTTTCCATTGTTTCATGGTATCGGGAGTTGTTGCATCACAGTACTCCTTGTGGCGCCAATTTGCTAGAATCTCGCTCATTAATTGCCGTCAAAACTAAAATGACATCGACATCAATGTCATGTCTGGTTGACACACAATGTCCAGAATTTGCCAGCTACGAACACATAGCAAATATGGCTGGTTGATTTAGTTTATGAATTTTAACACCACGAAGCGACTCAGACTATGAGACGCCGTAGTGGGGAGCGCCGGGGATTTCCACCGCCTGTATTTCTTTGATTTGCAACTAGGAATAAGTAACTAATAAATCTGCGCACGTAATTTTAGGTACATTTACATAATCAATAAAAATCCAAAAAAGGTAGAGGTGCGGGAGGTCGTCGATCAGCACACAAAAACGTGTCCGTACATATGCATGCACGGCGAGTGAGTGATTTCGCATAACTGAATATAGATATGTTACTGGCTGGCTAGATATTTACCGTAATTTGAGTGTAGCTTGTGAAAAATTCCGCAAGCAAAATGGACGCTGCATATTCCTTCGCATGTGCCGCACACTGCGTTGGAAGGTACACACATTAGGCGCACCATGTTGTTTGAGTATTTCCGTCGCTTCTTTCACGGCTAAGCGAACAAAATGTGAAACCTATGAACCAGCGTATTTCGCACAAGGAGGTTTTCCTTGATGTCACCCGTGTCCTACCCGTGTCAGACCGCAGCTTTACGTGGTTCCACATAGACTAGTTCAACGGCACGGCCAAGGCCAGCTGCACAGCCCTCTCGTCAAGCTCTTCCCACGTTGCCTAGCAACACTTAAGAGGTGTGCGACTCCTCCTCATTCAAAAGAAAATAGTCTCCACCGCGAATCGAACCTCCAATCGTTTGATCCCCCAGCCGAGCGCTTTACCACTGTACCACGTCCCGTATCGTGAAACGCTCTGCATAATTCCGCTTGTATTCTGTGAGCCAATGGCATTGCGCCACATTTGAATGTATGAAATACTAAAATAGTTAAGGCAGTCAATTAGGGTGGCGTCGAGATGCATCAAATACTAAATAGTTAATAAAATCAGTCAATTAAGCTGACGTCACGCAACCTGAAGTCAAGGCAAAAAAAGGTCATATGAAGGGAATAGTGCGCAATTTGAAAGTACCAAAGACTAAAATGGATAAACAAGATGCTTACACCAAGACCTTCTCTGCGGCCACAGCGTAGGAAAGCCGGCAAGGAGACCCTCTCTCTGGCTGAGTCCCTGCCCCGAGTTCCATGTCGGTGTAAATAAAGTCTTCTCACTCACTCATAAACAAGATGTATATTAATAGGGCGATTTTTCTTTAATCTACACCAGCTACACCAGTACAGCGAAAATCCATTATAGATATAAGAGATTTCCTACACTGCTCTAGCTGGTGTAGGTTAAACAAATGGCCCTATTGTGACGTAGAGGATGTGACGCCACGCAATCGGAAGTGGAGGCGCAAAAGGGCATATATAGGAAGGGATTGGCGTGCAGTTTCAGAGTACCGAAGAGTAAAATGGATAAACAAGAAGGGAATTAAGCAACTGCAAGCACCCAACAGCTGCGTCCGTGCTTTCGTATTACTGCAATGGAGATTCTGCAGTGTTCTTTAATTTTTTCCCGCCTGGTTCTGTGAAACCACACTGACCCCCGATGCAGATCACTTTTTGGTTCAGGCACAGAGTAAACGCCTTTCCTGACTCAGCCCGATGCCTCACCCAGAGGGACAGCAGAATTCCTGATGTGTACGCTGCGAGAAGCAATCCCTAAAAAAAGAGAACTCTCGCACAAGATAAGTATTCCGCGGGCGAGCCTGTAAGTGATATGGTGACGCAAAGTTAAGTGACGCGCATCAGACGATAGGCGATCCGGCGGCACGCGGGAAACGAGCACGGTACTCTGAATTTTTCCAGTGTCTCTACCGCCCGCTGCTCGCCGGCGAATCGTCTGATACTTGTCGCAATTACGTCGCACGATTCGCTAACATCAATTTTCCTCAGAAACGTTTTTTGTTTCACGACCAGTCACACGAAACACTATTTGGAACTCGTGCTTTTGCGCTCTGGCATGGAAAAAATGAACAGATGACAGTTACCTTTTTTGCCATCTGCTTACCCTCTGTGATACGTCTCCTTACCCTCTGAAACGGCCGGGATCAAAACCCCCGTTCTCGAAATCAGCAGCGCCCTACCATTGATACACCGAAAGGTTCACCCGCAAAAAAAATAAAAAAAAAAAGAAAAAAATGAAGTACTCAGACAACTCTATCGCGGAGACAGAAAGCACAGAGTGGCTTGTTCAAACTGGATTTTGCTATGCAGCAGTCTGCGGTCGCATGTTTCATTAGTTGAGGTATTCCAAACAGAAACGGAAATATACAATTTTTTAGCATTTTCATTACGTGTCATTGACAGCAGCAACTTGTTTTGCTATGACACGGCGCCGAACGACAGCAGCGCTTTGTTTGAGACACCACTTGTGAAATAATCTCAAGCGCCGAAGAGCGCTACTCATGATGTCCTTTCGAGCGTAACAGACATGCTCGATATGGACAAGTATTTTTTTTTTAATAGAGCGTGGGATGATAGCCTGTTCATATTTCTTTTGCAAGAGGCAGATAGGTAAGAACTCGCGCACAGGAACCCCCAAACCAACAAAAACACTCTTGTACATGCTGCAAGCACGCCCTTAAATCACTGCGGGCTGGCACGCGACGCTAACACGCATCCACTCTGGGTAGGGTTCGCCGCTTTACTGCTAGGTGGCTACTCGTCTCGATCTCAAGATCGAGAGCCTCGATGAGCGCGTAACGCATACTCAGTAGATGTGTGACATATACTGTGATTTTCCTTTCCCGTAAATAAATTTATATGAAAACCGCGGATTGAAGAAGCGGTGTAACAGGGGCTATGCTATGGCTACTATACTCACCGCTTCCGCTCTATCACTTGGTTCAAGCCGTGCATAAAAAGACCTTTTTTTTTTTTTTTTTTTACTGCAGCGGCGTAGCGACATCCGCGACGAGAAATCCAGCACGCTTGTGGAGCAAAGAGAGGTCTCGGACTCACGGGGGAGGTTTATAATGCCACTATGTCTGCGCAATCCCACTTACCAAGGCTAATATATACTCTCCCTTGGCGTTGTGTTGAGAGCGCAAACTATGGATGTGATCATGTACACCGCAAGCGATATCGTACCTATAGCTTGATCGCAGCGACACTGGGAATCGAGCACGCGTGCCACCTCGACCACCGTATAGCCGTGACGCACTCCCTCGTAACCCGCTCCAAATGTTGAGGTCACCGCTACCGACTAGACAACTCACCATTTCGCGAGTCAAAGCTAAACAAAACCTGTACGGCTGCGGTGCAGTAGCTGCGGCAATGGTCAATACGACGCACTTTTTTGGGTGGACACAGATCTCAGACCGAGCACAGATCACAGAGTCGGAAATGACCAGCGAGTGTTTGCTTGGCTGGCTGGGGGCGAAAAATTTTCGACATAATCTCAGCCGAGCGACGAGACAAGCGACTCATGCATTTCTGTTCCAACGAAGGCTTCGCGCGACTCTTGCCGCCCTTGCGTTCACGTAAATTTTCGCCTACTTAATTTAGACTTCATTGGTGTAAACAAGTTTCACACTGAACAATTTCAATTCTTGAATATGCACGCCAACTTGTCCTGTTACTCCGTTAGAGTTTTTGCAAATCTGCACCCTGAGGTGGAGCGGTAAAAAAATGACATTTCCGCACCAGCTTCAAAGCCAGAACCACCAAACGGCCGCGCAATGAGCAGCACCCTCAGTTTCCAGCTTGTAGCCGACGGCGTGTCTTTGTCCTCCGACTACAACATCGACAAAGTATCACGGCACTGCTCGTTGCTTACCGTCACCTCCGGTGTCCAAGCTGAATGCTCTTCCGAAGACTTGAACTCTTGACAAACCTACGAAGCACAAGTTTTGCTATAGTCCGCTGTACTCTTCCAAATAAAACAATATATCGAGCATATAGTTACGTACCTGCTTTGTCTTGTTCATCGTGAAGCCATCAGTTGCACGAAATAGCGCGAGCGCGCCAAAATATTACGAACGACTGAAGAAAACGCGCGCGAAATGGCAAGTACAATTTAATACCCCGGCGCGGAGCCAGCGCTGCAGTCGTCGGCGTGTCTTTCCTGCGCAGCTCGTCGTCAGCTTGTTCTGAACAGCGTTAAATGAAATTCACGACATAGGAAGATATATTTGTATGCATTGCTTTTACTGTCTATTAGTATATTTGACGGTACCGCATGTACAAAACGTGCGTGAAAAGGGCAGTTCACCACAATTCTAGCCAAATATGTCGCACCACGAAGGTAAATTGGCGCTGCGATCAGGAGTGAGGTAGGGTGCCTCGTAGCGACGCCGCCGTTCAGCGTGGAGTAGAGTGGATACCAACGTTATAGAACAAACTCAGTTTCACAGCTCCGCCCGATGATGTGTCCCCAGTGGCTGTCAGGTGAACTAAAAGTGCGGCAGCACGGCCGTTCTCGAGGGAGAGCGCGCTCTCTTTCTTACGGCCTTCTCAATCGCCGCGGGAACAACGGGAACGGCCTTACGGCCTTCCCAATCGCCGCCGCAAGGGGCGCGACCTGCTCACTGTTCGCTTCGCGTCTGCTTCAGCGGCGGCGGGTGGCTTTTGCCTGGTTTCGCGCTCTCGCTCGCGAGTTTCGTTGTGCGTGCAGCCCCGAAATGAAAGAACACAGAAGGTAGATGCTGCAGCGGCATGGAAAGAACACAGAAGGTAGATGCTGCAGCGGCATGTCGTCAACGTACTACACACGTGAACGGATATAAAAAACACTGTCGTTCAGCAAACGCTCGACCAGCATGACATAAATTGCTGCATGGTAGCTACTTTTGTCCATATTAATCCGAATTTTTCTCATGCCTGTACAATAATAGGAACAAAAAAAAAACTGAATGAGCAGTGATCACATCAAAGCTTCTTCAAGGCTAACATGACAGCAACTTGTCTGCTACAGCAAAACTGTCTCTCAGCGCTAAATGTGAAACCATCCATGTAGCAACGAAGATGAAAATAATTTCATAAAAATGTAATGTAAATTGCAAAATGCTTGCATCATATGTATTAGTATAACAGTCAACGTAAACATTGCAGGGTTGAGTTTTAAATGTTATTACAATTCATGTATTAGCCAATGTGTGGTATTAAGTACATTATTTTAATTGTGCAAATAAACATTGTTTTAATGAAATTTTACATGATATTAAGTTTATTATGAAAATAATCCAAAATGGTTTGATATTCATGACCCATTTGTGTTCGAAGTGGTAGAAAGAGGCCAATAAATGATGAAGGTGATACTCGATACAGTGATTTACAAATGAGTTCACCTGCTATATCGAAAGTATGCAAGAAACTTCAAAAGCGTTAAAGAAGGACACTCTCACTGAAGACTCATTTCAAGCTCTATATAGCGACCCATTGGGGGCTCTCTTCGGGAAAGTAAGGTTAATGTGCGGGAGGGAACGACATATGCTAGATGCTAGGGCCGTAACAGCTAGCGGCAAATGACTACATTGTCAAGACGGACGTTTCATCTGAGAGTAAAATCAAGGCACTGAAGGAAGTGATGGTATCTCCTATCATTCCATTTCCCACTGTCACATATTCCGGTTTACCTTACGTACCTTTACCTTCACATATTCCGGTTTACATGTCACATATTCCGGTTTACCTTCTTGAAACTAGCGAAAGAAGCAGCCGCATGTAGTACACTCTTCTACGAGGACAATATTCCAGTAGACTGCATTATCCGAAACCAGAGCTTGTTGCCCTATTGGAGAAGCTTTTTTTTTTTTTCGAAAAAGCTGCCGTGCCCCTACTGCACACAAATGTTTTCGAAGTACTTAAGAGCCTGATTCAGTCAGCATTTCAGAATTCAACTCTGAGTTCCCCGAAAGGAATTGATAACAGCTATGTTATTAGGTCCCCTTCTTTGATATTTGAAAAATTTCTCAGAATTTTTCTTCTCAATTAATTATACCAGGAAAGTGACAGAGAAAACCGAGAGGCCAACTCCTTATGTGCACAAGCCGTGTAGGAAAATTTTGAGACTGAATTTTCTAGACGCAGGTCGCATTTTGATTAATTGATGAATATGTAGTGCAATGTGTAACTTTGAAGAATAATGTTTTCATTGTTTGCCGCTCTTTTCGATTCTGCTTAACTGTTTATGCCCGTTTCCTTGATTACAAGTAGCCGCGAGACTACATATACATTTTCGGTCTTTCAACCGACTGATATGTTTTGAACGAAGCTAGAGCAGCCCACTCCACTAGACAAGTGAAATTTTTACTATATGTGTAAATTTTTGTTCTTTACTCTGAATCTGAGACGCGCCATGAATTTATGTCGATGCCTCATCTGATCTAAACGAAAACGGTAGCGGTTGACAGAATTTCCACCCAACAGCTCACCATGCACTCACGTAAGGTCGCGCTACACCTGCTTAAAACATTCAAAGGCACATTGCATAGCCTGGTAAATTTATTTTTGCACAAAACGTAGGGGTAAAAAATGTTGAAGTGTACCCGAAGCTTCATTCGGCCGTGCACGGCCGCACTTACGAAGGCGCGCGCTCGCGTGAGCGGATTGTTGACTGCATTTGATTCCTCGTACACGATAAATGTTCAATGCTGATTACGGCCATTGTATAAACTATAAGGGGCGAAATGTCACGACCCGCCAGTTGCAACTGACGCGGGCGAAGCTAAATGCGAGCGCGCGTTTCCCTTGCGCGTCAACGGCTGTAGCGAAGGAGCAGCAGTGGGGCGGTGGCGACCCCACCGAGGCGCGGCGGGCGGTGGAAACAGACCCCATTGGAGAGGCTGTAAGACAAGAAAAGCGCGCTCTCCCTCGAGACTGGCCGTGGCGGCAGTCGACTCTTGTTCCATGGCGGGCGCGTCGTCTGCTGCACGCGGCGCGCAAACGTGGAACGGGCCGCACACACTTCGTTTTGCATGCTGCCGTTTAACTGTACGTTGCTGCAATATAAACATAACTACATTACGACAGCTTTGGCTTCGAAGCGACGCATTATCTTGGAGAATGCGTTTGTGTTATGCGAAATTCACTTCTTAATGCAGTGAAACAAGTTTGAGCGCCGTCGACTTGCTTGCTAGAACCTACGTTCTAGTAACGTTGTCTGCTCTTCGGTTTCATGTCTTTATTACGCGATGTCGTGACGCGCAAGTCATTTGATAATAAATTATGACGTAGCCATTCATTTCGCACCGTTCACCGTGGTGCCGTTCAAATTTTAGCTTCTTACTTTAGCTTCTTACCCGCAACATGTCCAAAGAAGACCATAACGGTCGTTGCCAGGCGCGCGCGGAAGCGTTGGAACGATACTATGGTCACCAGCAACACGTGTATTATGTGGATGTTGCCGGCTGTTACGTTTCTCCACCGACAAGTGGGACAGCTGACGCGGCCACCGCATAGCAACAGGCAGAACCGCGAGCGGATCGGCCATTTCGACGCCGTTCATCGGCCGCGCAACGCTTCCTTCCTCCGACAAGTCTCAGCGTGTTCCTGCCACGCGCCAAATGTGTGTGCGTGCGTGTGTGTGCAAACGCCGGCCAAGCCTGGAGCTCGTGAGAGAGTGCGCCGCCCTCGCCCGCCTGCAGAAGGTGGAGGAGATGAGGACGGACCAACTGCGATTGAGTCATCTCGTCGTGAACCAACATGTTTGGCTCTCCCTTTCCAGTGAGGGTTTATCCTTTCCCTGTGAACTGGAAAACTGTTAAAAACAGCGGCCGACTCCGCTGAGATAGATCTTGATGGGGTTGGTACAGGTGGGCCACCGCCGCTTGCGGCGGGGGCTAGCCTGGCGCCGAATTTTTATCTGTTCTAGGACGTCATTGCACACGCCACCGCTGGTGGTGGACGATGGCTGTCGTGGCGGCGCGCGTCTTTCTTTCCCTCTTCCTTTTCTTTCTTCTCTATATTCTCTTTTATCTGCACGAGGCAGCGGAGGTGGCTCAGCTACAGAGCCAGTAGCAGGCCCGTGCATTTTCTTTTCCTTCTTCTTACAGCCACCACAACAACTGAGACAGAGACTACTTTGACGCGCCGTTGAGACGACGCTAGACACCAGCTGTGTGAGAGTGTCTGTATTCTCTCCAGGTCAGCTTCTCTGCCCGCTACTTCATGATGTTTTAGTAAAGGTTGTTTCGTTAGAAGACGCCTCGTCTTTGCTGGGATCGCTCATGCCGTCCGCCGTCCACGGAGCCACCAGGCCAACGCTGCCGAGGGGCCGCGCTCCGCACGTAATAACTGCTGGCAGCGGTACGCTACCCAGGCGCACGCGAGACCCAAACCTAACACGGCCCTTACCAAGGGGGGTGGTATACGGCTGCAGTCGTACACAATACAAACACGGTTAACGGGCTAACTTTCAAAGCCTACAGCACAACTCACGCGGAGGAGATTGCTATTGCTCTGGCTCTCAGTATTCCCTATTCAAACCCATCATCACCGACTCGCCAGGGGCCTGTCGGAATTATAGGCTGGGATGGGCTCCCCCGCTTGTCCGGCGCATACTGCAATCTAGCTGCCGATACATAGACCCAACTCCGCATAATCTCATTTGGGCACCCGGTCACCAGGGACTCAGGGGAAACGAACAGGCCGATCAGGCCGCCCGCGCACTCTCTCCCCGGGCTATCTCCCTGTCCTTGGAAGCCTACTCCAAATCAGAAAATCTGGCCCTTATATTCAAAGACATCACCGATTACTACAAGGAGGAGCACAGGCGCTACCCGGCCCCTTGTAAGGGACTGGATCGCGTTGACGAGCGCCTCCTCATCAAAATTTTTACCAATACAGTACTGTGACCGGCGATGCTCAAACATTTCAACCCGTCCTTTGATGGTGCGTGTCAGTACTGTGGGAAGGTGGCTGACACCTTCCACATGATCTGGGTGTGCCAGTCAAACCCATCCATTCCCCCCAACCACAATCCAACTAGAGAGGACTGAGAGATGGCCCTGCTCACCTTTCAAGACCTCAAGGCTCAAAAGGCCTTGGTTCAACGGACGCGGGCGGCGTTGCTTGCCAATAGGGCCCAGGAATAGGGGCTCCACCTAGTATTGTGAGGGGAGGAGACCGATACGTCTCTAAACCAAACACCTCAGTAACAATTTAATTGTTATTTATAAATGTTTTAATCACCACCACAATCGGAGTTGTTCGTGTGTAACCCAAAATACCTCCGCTGTAAGAAAAGCCGGGAGTTTCATATTCAGGTAGAGGACGAACCGGTGCCAAAAGTAGATCAGTTCAGGATTGTGGGGATAGTCATACAATCTCACGGGCATAACGGAAAAGTAATGAAGAAATTAGAAAGCTACACGTTTCAAACCCTCAGACTCTTTCGCAGGGGCGCCACTAAAGGAAGAGGCCTCAAGGAGAGAAACTACAACTAATCCAGGCATACGTAATAAACAGAACCAGTTACGCGACGTCCTACGTCGACATCAAGGCCGCGGAGAAGGAGAAAATAAACTGCCTGATCTGAAGACGCATTAAGGCGCTTGGTCTGCCCATGGGCACCTCACTTGAATCGTCTATGGGTGAATCGCCTGGTGACGTCATGGCCAGGCGCGATGTCATCATGACGTCTGTTCCGATTAGTTGACATGGCCAGATGTCAAGTCATAGTCATATCTGTCATTATCATTATCACTGTAACACCCACGAACTACCACTACCATTACCTTTCATTATATACAAATAGCGGCGGCGGTCTCCGTGGACCAAACTGGTACTACGTTAGATAAGGAAAATTAAGATACATTTCTCCCCTGCCCGGCGTGGCTGTCATAATTATTGACAGCTGTAGTGGCCGAACGGAGGACAGTTTCAGCGAAAAAAAAAAGACTTTCTCCTTAAAAACGAGTAAAGACATTTAACACTGTGTCAAACAGCGTGGGATAAGAGGAATGGAAAGGCACACTATGGTGTCTCTGGCAGTATCTGTCACACTTTTTCTGTGCTAACCAGAGCTGAGCATAATGGGAAATCGGGAAGGTGGAAGTCAAAGTAGAAAGACAGAAAGAGGTGCCTTAATGGAGGGCTAAGGAATACTTTCGACGAAGTTTCAAGTAATGGGAACGCAATATTGAAGCTCTTGAACGTCTGCTCAAAGGCAGAAGATTTTGCTTCTCCGAATTGTTGTCCGTTATTCAAGTGCAATTAACAGATCGATTGACTTACAAAACCTAAGTATAGCAAATATGGCTCAGCGAGTGGGAATCATTTTAAGTGGGCTATGGAACCCCTAATATCATGCAAACCTGGAGCATTTCTAAGGTCTTGTCGGCATGACTTCTAGCCTCCAGTGCAAAAGACGTTCGGATACAGTTACAATGCTTTTGGCAGCGCTTAACCGTTCCGTGCATCCCGACAGTGGCTCGCGCTAAGTGTGGTAGAAAGGCTATTACCCTGGTCGCTCGCCCATCTTGTGCTGGGGTTGCCCAGATAAAGTCGACTCTAGATGCAGACCTGTCAGATGTTAATGTAGGCGACCTACCAGCCATACGCATCAGCGAATTAGTAGCCGTTCGCAGGCTTTCAGCTGATGAGCAACGAAAGATCGATGTGCGAGATTTTGACTGGCTTAGGCGCTGGGGCGCCTCGCCAGATGGGGTGTTGTACCCCCAATGATCAGTGTGCCAACTGCGATGCTCCCGAGAGCCTCCCTCATGTTTTTTTTTTTTTGAATGTGTAGTTGCGAGAACAATGTGGCGGCTCGCATAAAGGATGTTAAGCGTCCTCATGAACCCCGGCGTCAGGCGCCGGCGCAACCCTTTTGAACATTTTGAACACCTTGTGTTCACTGTGGTTCTGTTTGTGTTGTGGCGTCGCAGGTGCCTCGCTGAGGCGCGCCGAACTCCCGCCCGAGCAATGTACCCAGCCTTGCAGGCTGCGCCTCGTCGTCTGGAAGTATCTGTCTGGACAGTTAGAAACGGACGGTGAGACACGGTTTCTGCGGCACTGGCACACGCGCTTCTATGTTGTATGAGGCAGCAGACTTGAGATGCCTGTCGTCCTTTATTAGAACCCTCCTCGTTTATACTGTTTTCCCCTCTCTGGGGAATCATGTTATATTTAGTTTATTATGCATATGTAACCTATAATGTTTTGTATAGTACTTTGTTTTGTGAGTATAATGTGTGTTTTTGTATGTATGTATGTAAGTATCCAATAAATTCTCTTTATGCATGAGTACTGATTATGAGGCACGTGGGATAGCAGCTTCGTTGTGGATGTCCGTCTTAAACGAGGTGCGCAGCAAGGTGACTAAAGCCAGTTCCTTTGAACTACCCATGTTGGAGAAACGCCCCCTTGTACACACTTTTCTGCGGGCGAATATGGTACCTCGCACATGTAACGCATCCACCTCTCATTATTTTGCGTTCCTTTCAGTCTCTTTTAAGTTATTTTTTTTTGCCAGGTAACACGGAACTAGTATGCCGTGCGGCACTCGGCCAGCCACGTTCGAAGGATGGGTTTTTGCCTTCCCTTCTTTGTCAGTCTGCTGTCGGCTGCAGGCCCTACGCTTCCTTCTTCGTTTGCTGCAAGGTGGTGAGTGCCCAGCACGGGTGCTTGCCTTCTATTAACGCGGTAGCGTTAAGGAGCTCGTGTCGCAGAAAAGCCGGTGTCGTCGGCGGCGTTGGCCGTGAGCGATAAATCCCGGCATGCGCTTCATAAATAAAAAGCAACTTCCAAGATGGGCTGGATGGGAATCGAACCAGGTTCTCGGTGTGTGAGACGGAGACGCTATTACTCAGCCACGAGTTCGACGCTTGAAAGCGGTACAAAAGCGCTTCTAGTGAATGCGGTGTTGCCTTAGAAACGTGCCGTAGGACGTTATACTGCGGTGTATATCGGTAATTATGAGCATGTTACTTACAGAAGTCGCAGTTACACGAATAGCGAAGTACGTTTCCGCTACATTTCTTCTGCGCTCTGCGCACATGCAGAGCCATCTTGCGGCAAACACAGAAGAACCCCTCCTCGCAATGTGCGGCGCTGCCCCGACACGTGGCTCGCCACTCGCCCCTGACATTTCGCCGTGCACCCTCACGGGTTGTAGAATCGAGCGTCTTTCCTTTCTTTAGATCACTATCTTCGCTCACCCGCTTCTCCACTTCGGGCCGCGCGGGTACCGGTGGGAGGATGCCCCAATACCCTTGCGTTTAATAAGTTTTCTCGCTCTCTCCCCTTCCAACATCTAGCATGCGTCACTCGAACAGTGGTGTTTAGGCGACGCGGCTCCTCTTTACGCTCACAGCGCGATGGCTAGGTGCAGCGTCTGATGCCGGACGCCTCTGACGTGATAATTAGAAAAACGTTGTACAGTACACTTAGAAGTGTTGAGTATGAATAACGCTATCGCGTTCCACTCTTGAAGGCGAAGCTTAAGCGTCCTCCAAATTTTTCTTTCCCTCTTCCTACAGTCGCAATAATCGGCGCCGCCCGTGTATGGAGCCATGGAAATGTGGTCGGAAAAGTTTAAACAAGCCAGGCATATGTGTTGGAATGAAAACAGGCAAAGGCGACGATTCAAAGAGTCCTAGCCAGACAACCACACTAACCTGGCCATGCAATCAAGGTTAACAAAGATATGCTTTAGCTTTCGATACGCTAAGCCACAGCCAACTTTCCACTCCCACCCTCCTCCTTTACCTTGCAGGGCGCTCGGACAATTCCGACAGATCCTGCGCCATTTTTTGCTCTAAACCAATTTGAAACACCGCTGATGCCTGCTGTGCCAAGTCTGCTTCTGCATTCTGTGTTGTGCGGCGTTCGAGGAAGCGCCAAACAAATGGTGGCCCTTTCTGTGGAGAGGTGGCTGACACCTTTCACATGGTCGGGGCTTGCCAGGTAAATGCTTCTTTTTTACCCATAACCCCTTCCCCTACCCGAGAGACTGGGAGGCGGCCCTGCTCGGCTGCCTGGATCTAGCGGCACAACAAGCACTGGTCCAGCGAGCTCGTGTGGCGGCCCAGACCAATGGAGTCCCGGAATAAACGACTCCACCCACTATGGTACGGGGAGCAGCCCAGTAAGGGTGCCTTTATAAGGAACCTCTGATTTTTTGATAAATGCTTCCCACCATCACTACGGACGTCTGTAGCTTACGTCCAGCGGGGTTCAATAATTGGTTCACAGGAAGGGAAAGGCAATGTATCAGTCACAGTTCTTTTTGTGGACACATGAATCGCGCTTTGAGGGAAGGGCGGAAGATGGGAGTGAAAGTGGAAGTAAAGAAAGAGGAGACGTAGTGGAGGGCTACGTAGTAATTTCGATCACTTTAGATCTTAAACTTGCGCTGACATCGCACAGCACACGGACGCCTCTTCATTTCACCTCCATCGAGACGCAGCCGCCGTGGTCGGGATCGAACCCGGGTACGTACTCCGGCACAGTAGTCGGGCATCATGACTTAACATGACGTCACGAGTTGATGACATCATAGTCAGTCATCTGTTTATTAGAACAAGCACTACCATTATCGATCACTATGTACCACTAACTAGAGTTGGCGGCCCTTTGGCAACCACTCTGGCATGACGCTAGACGAGAAATAAGACACGTTTAATTTGTGCTCGCTGTCAGGATGATTAGCAGCTTTGGTGAGACAGGACACCCAACACTGTATGAGCCATTAAAGGCTTTCGCCTTAAAACAGTTCTTGTCTTTGTTAGTAACGCGGACATCAACCGTCTGGCTACCATACAAGACGGATACGGGCTGCCCAAATCCTCTAGGTAAACCCGAAGCTTTCGCACAGGTAAACTGTCTAGCAGTTTGCGGTCTGTGTTGAGGAGGGTGATCTGTCGCCAGGGCGCAAGGTTTGACGGATATCTACCCTCCGTCAACGGCAAAGCAATATCGCCGGCCGCAAAGGACCGTGGTCGAATGGCGTCCTGACACAGGGGGTTAGGGGTGGTGGATCTGCCTCTAAATGTGTGTACCCTCAATGTGTTTTATTTCGCCGTGATAATGACTGCTGAGAAGATATCAATTTTTGCCCACGCATTTCGTGCTACAGTGTGTAACTTCAAGGAGCATGCTTCCCTCGCAGATACTTCCTCATAAATCATGAAATGTTTATCTGTTAGCCTCACTCCAAGGCATTAAAGGTAGATGAAAAAGTCCCAGAACTCACGAAAAGTTCAAATCTGCCACAGACTTCTAAGGAGAAGTTGGCTTTGTTTTTTGTTTGTTTTTGAGGTTTGATGTCCCAGAACAACTAATGGTATGGCTTAGTGGAGGGCTCCGGAAATTTTAACCACCTGTGGTTCAATGCCCAATGAGACCACCTCGGCCATAAAGCAGAGGCCTGCACGAACTGTTGGCCGCAGAGCAGACGTCCACGTCTCCACGAAGCCTAAATATGGCCTCTGCCAGCGCTGCAGCCAGGCCTACAAAGAAGTCGAGCCACCAGCCGGCGTCCACTGCTGCATCCTGTGCAAGGAGGCCGACATCTGTGCAGGCTGCTGTTCTACCTGAACGGCCGTCGTCAGCCTTGGCCAGCTCTCAGCAGGGGCCTTCCCCAACAGCAGTTCCCACTGAGCCAATCCTCAAGACCGATCGACTTTCCCGCCTCCAGGCCATTCTGCTTCCCGCAGTGCATGATCTGCCAGCCGCGATCGCTATATCTACTTCCCTCCAGTAACACGCCGGTAATCTGGAAATCGCAGCCTCACAGCCCAGAAACCAACATCACGGCACTCAAGGCCCCGATCCCTGCCCAGCAGCTCTAAATTCAGGAGCTGCCGCATCGACTGAACGCCGCGCTAGCGCGTCCGTCTTCTTCCGTTCCTCGTCGTCGTTCCACAGCTCCAGTGTCTCTACAGCCACCGTCGGCGCCAGCTGAGGAGCGGATGAGCATTTAACCCTCGGCTGCGTGATAGCGCACCTCCTCTCCCACCCGCTGCCTCCGCACAAACATGATCTCTTTCGACCGATGCTGCCGATGTTGTTCGTCAAACAGCCTCTTTTTTAGATGCGTTTGAGCAACGGATAATTACTCGCTTCGCGCAAATTGGGGAGCATGTCACACATATCAACACCCGCGTAGTTGCATCGAATCCCACCTCACTGCTCAGATACCAGGGTCTTGGCAGGACTCCGCCGGGAGAGGTGGCTTGTACTGGAGCTCCGCCAGGAAAGGCGCCTCGATGCGTGACGATTCTCTAGCCACCTCTTCGAAGTCCTTGAACTAGTGGCGCTAGAGGTATGGCTGGTACCTTGGATGGCATCGATGTATGCCATAAGCCACCTTTTCTGGCTCCGGAGCTCCATGATCCGCACGCTCATACAGATCTTAAACACTGCGCAAAGACTCAAGCAAGCCCTCGTTTTCGCCTTGTCATCATCATCATCAGCCTGACTATACCCACTGCAGGGCGAAGACCTCTCCCATATTTCTCCACTTAACCCGGTTCTGTGCTAGCTGTATCCACGTGACCCCTGCGAACTTCTTAATCTCATCCGCCCACCTAACTTTCTGCCGCCCCCTGCTACGCTTTCTTTCCCTTGGAATTCAGTTTGTTACCCTAAGCGACCATCGGTTGTCCTCTCTTCGCACAACATGTCCTGCCCATGTCCATTTCTTCTTCTTAATTTCCACTAGAATGTCGGTAACATGAGTTATTTCTCTAACCCACTCTGCACGCTCCTATCTCTTAATGTTACCCCTACCATTTTTCGTTCCATAGCCCTCTGGGTTGTCCTGAACTTAAGTAGAACTCTCTTGGTTAGCTTCCACGTTTCAGCGCCATAGGTGAGTACAGGTAAGATGCAACTGCTATATACTTTCCTCTTTAGCGATACCGGTAAGCTGCTAGATATAATCTGCGAGTGCTTGCCAAATGCGCTCCATCCCAATCTTATTCTTCTTGTTATTTCCTTTTCATGGTCCGGATCTGCGGTTACTACCTGTCCTAAGTAGACATATTTGCCCACTATTTCCAGTATTTCGCTACCTAATGTAAACTGCTGTTCCTTCCCGAGGCTGTTGAACATTACCTTAGTCTTCTGCATATTGATTTTCAAGCCTACCTTTCTACTTTTCCTGTCTAGGTCGTCAATCATTATTTGTAGTTCATCTCCCGAGTTGCTTAGCAAGGCAATGTCATCAGCAAATCGCAGATTACTGCGGTATTCTCCATCTACCTTTATCCCTAACTGCTCCCATTGCAAGTCTCTGAATACTTCTTCTAAGCAAGCTGTGAATAGTACTGGAGAGATCGTGTCTCCTTGCCTAACACCTTTCTTTATGGGAATTTTGTTACTTTATTTATGGAGAACTATGGTTGCTGTGCAGCCACTATGTATATCTTCCAGAAATTTAACGTACGGCTTGTCTACCCCCTGATTTCGCAATGCCTGCATCACCGCCGAGGTTTCAATTGAGTCAAATGCTTTTTCGTAATCAATGAATGCTATGTATAAAGGCTGGTTATATTCCGAGCATTTTTCTATCACCTGATTGATGGTATGGATTTGATTGATAGTAGAGTACCGTTTCCGAAACCCTGCTTGATCCTTTGCTTGATTGAAGTCTAAGGTTGTCCTGATTCTATTAGCGATTACCTTAGTAAATACCTTATACGTAACAGACAGTAAGCTGATTGGTCTGTAATTTTTAAGGTCCTTAGGGACCCCTTTCTAATGGATAAGGATAATGTTAGCATTCTTCCATGGTTCCGGTACCGTCGATGACACCAGGCACTGCGTATACAAGGTGGCCAGTTTTTCTAACACTATATCCCCCCGTCCTTCAGCAAATCCGTAGTTATCTAATCCTCTCCAGCTGATTTCCCCCTTTTCATAGTTTCTAATGCTTTCTTGACCTCGTCCTTCGTCACTGGTGGAACGTCTGAATGTTTTTCCCTACCGCCAATCTCATTACGGTCCTGACTACTTTGGCTACTGTAGAGATTTGTATAGAACTCCTCGGCTGCTTTGACTATCTTATCCATATTCGTGATGACGTTGCCCGCCTTGTCCCTTATCGCATACATCTGGTTTTTGCCTATGCCTAATTTCTCCTTTACCGCTTTAAGGTTTTTCCCGTTCTTTACAGCATGCTTAATTTTCTCCATGTTATACTTCCTTATATCGGCCACCTTGCGCTTATTGATTAGCTTTGATATCTCGGCCAATTCGATCCGGTCTGTTGGATTGGAAGCTTTCATTCTTTGGCGTTTCTTAATCAAATCTTTCGTCTCCTTAGATAGCTTACCGGTATCCTCTCTAACTGTCCTACCGCCTACTTCTACCGCGCACTCAGTAATGATATATCTGAAATTATTGTTCCTTGCTTCTAGGGTAATGTCGCCATCCTCGGTTAGAGCTGAATATCTATTCTGTAGCGAGATCCTGAACTCTTCTGCCCTCCCCTTCACCGCTAATTCGTTGATGGGTTTCTTTCTTACTAATCTGTTGCGTTCCTTCTTCAGATTTAGGCTAATTCGGGACCTCACCATCCTGTGGTCACTGCATCGCACTTTCCCGATTACCTCTACATCTTGCATAATGGCGGGGGTTGAACACATTATGAAGTCGATTTCATTTTTAGTCTCCCCGTTCGGACTTTTCCATGTCCATTTCCGGTTCTTCCGTTTGCTGAAGAAGGTATTCATGATTCGTAAGTTATTGCACTCTGCAAACTTAACTAGTAACTCCCCCCTGCTATTCCTTGAACCAGTGCCATAGTAACCTACTGCCTTGTCTCCTGCCTGCTTTTTCCCTACCTTGGCATTGAAGTCGCCCATTAGTACAGTATATTGCGTCTTTACTTTTCGTATTGCCGATTCTACATCCTCGTAGAAGCTTTCAACTGCCTGGTCATCATAACTACATGTAGATGCGTAGGCCTGTACAACCTTCAGTTTATACCGCTTATTAGGCCTAATTACGATGCCTGCCACCCTCTCATTAATACTATAGAATTCATCGATATTACCCGCTATATACTTATCGACAAGAAAACCTACTCCTAGTTCTCGCCTCTCCGGTAAGCCTCGATAACACAGTACATGCCCATCCTTCAGTACAGTATATGCCTCATTCGGCCTCCTAACCTCACTAAGCCCTATGACATCCCATTTTATACCTTCTACTTCCTGTAAGAGCACTGCTAAACTAGCTTCACTAGCTAGGGTTCCAGCATTAAACGTTGCCAGGGTCAGTTTGCAATGGCGGCCTGTCCACCGGAGCCAGGCTTTCTTAGCACCCCCTGCTGCGTCACAGGTCTGACCGCCGCCGTGGTCAGTTGTTCCGCAGCCGCTGGTGACTGAGGTTCGGGGTTTTGTGGAGCTTAGCATGAGAGGTTGCGGCCAATTACTGCACCAGGGTGGCCAACTCCTATTCTGGTGAGGGCGTGCGTTGCCGGAGGTGTTCACCGGCATCAGGTCGCACCCAAAACCTGTTTATGCAATTCCATCGACACGCGGAATTTTTTTTTAATCCGGTGGAGAATTGCGCGGCGCCGGGATTTGAGCCCCGGTCCTCTTGCATGCGAGCCGGATGTTCTACCGCTACGCCACCGCTGCAGCTTTCGCCTTGTGCCCTGGTGCAATGCTCGTCTTTCATATGGATGACATAGTCTGGCGGCAAACGCTCCTCGCGAAAATTCTGTATAAAATTCACCTGTGTTGTGAATGGCCGCTGACTATGCCTACAGGTTGTTGCGGAACCTAGTAAGGCTACAGCAAACACGCGAGTGATAAACGTGCTGTCCAAAATTGCCATTGCCATCTGATATCATCCATTGCATGAATGAAATCGAAAACAGATTTCGTGCTGGCGTATCCTTCAAAACTCAGCACTGGCAAATTCAGCTGCAGCTGGTTATCGCGATACAAGTGAGTGAGTGCTATCGAACCACGCTCGCTTCCAAACATTTCTCGAGGATTTGACGGCCGAGCGGTGAGACCTAATGCCAAGGAACTTGAAATAGAAGGATTGCTCACATACAGTGACCTTACAGAACACTTCAAACTATCTAGGAGAGTATACCCATGACCACACAAATCACTAACAAGACAACAAGAGATTTTTAGGAGGAAACTACAAACGAACTCCTTCCCCAACCCTGCGGTTTACTCACACATATTTCCGGACAGCATAAGGTCATCATGCACTAAGTTGCGGAGAGAAAGCCGACCTTAATCATATCCTGTGGGATTGCTCAGAGGACCCGGCTCCCAAGGCTCTCATAGAAGCTCCCTCACTGGAATCCTGGGAGGAAGTGCTGCGTAACAAAAGCCTTGATATACAATTGGGCGCCCTAAACCGCGCTGAAGAAGTCGCCGCAAGCCACCAACTAACGGCCACTTGGCTATTCCATAAAGACTCCTCCCGACAATAAAGTTTTCTCTCTCTCTCTCTCTTGAATGTGCCTTCTATTCAAGTAACTGGATCAGTAGGCCAAACATTCCGCTATAGAAGTCCGACGGTTCGATTTTCGGGTCTACTAACTGCTCTTGTATGGAATCCGCATGGGCGGGAGGCTGAACTGCATCTGTCAATTGGGCGCCAAACTTGTAGTCTTTAATTCTGCTCTTGATTATGCACTTAACCACCTTCCCATTACACCTATTCATTTCTATACAGATTCTCTGTCTCTGCTTTCTGCAATCTCCAGTAAATTCGTTTAAACCCACAATTATTATCATTAAAAAGAACTATTCGCGCTTATCGTCTCTCGCTCCATTTATGTTGTTCCATATCCGGGGCCACCCTGGCATTTATCGCAATGAGTTTGCCGACCAAGCAGCTGGTAGCGCAGCCCAGTACGGCCGTTTACACCCTTCTAATGTATAAAGACGTTATGTCCGTTCACGCCTACATTGTTCTTCTCTTATTTTGTGGAGCACATATTGGCGCAAAAATATAGGCGGCACAGAATTATTTAATTCGATACCTGATACCCTCAATATACCACGAATTCCGCCCCATAATGTAATCATAACTCTAATTACAGGGCATGGCATATTTCCTTTTGATTTTTAAAAAAAGTACGTCTTTCCTCCTCTTCACTTTCTTCCAGTGGCAATAGGTAGATATATGGATTGATTGAAAGGAAAAGGCAGAGAGGCTGGCCGGAATAATTCAAATCTGGCCTGCTACTCTGCACTGGGGAAGGGGAAGGTGAGAAGAAAGAAAATCATAATGGGTGATGATGTGGGAGAAGGCATATGAAATATATATCTACAGGCACAGTGGCTTGCTTTAAAGCGCGAATCAAGTCCGCTCGCGCAAAAAACAGCAAAAAGCACGCACTGCCTAGACAAACTTCCTCTTGTCTGCCAAGCGCCCAGCAGCAGGTTCTCCGACAGAGGCATCTTGTCCAAACGCCTCAAGGAAGCGGCTAGCACACTTCTTTCGCACGCATATGCTGGGCACACCAATAATATATGGTCTGCCACAAGTTGAACATTCCGGCGAGTCCACCTGTCCAATTAAATGTACGTACTTGCGCGTGAAAGCCACATTTAAACGGTCTTTGTAGCAAGCATGCCTGATGACGCGCAATATCACGCGGAACACAAAATTTCAATGTTCCATCGAGCCTTCTTAGACGAATGTGTCGGGCTTCTGACTGGGCCCAGTAAGCCGCTGTAGCATTCTTCATACAACTCGTAAAAAGGCACGTCGTATCAGCTCTTGAAAAAGGCGCATCTGTTTGGAGGCCAGGATGAGTGTGCTTTTCGCTTCATCATCGGCCTCTTCAATCCCATGGAGCCCGCAGTGGGCAGGTATCCATTGAAACATTATCCTGTGGCCTTGCAGCTGGGCAGGTGTAAGGAGCTCCATAATGTTTAGTGCCAGCCCAGTCGAAAAAAACTACAGAACTGTGTCAAAAATACGACAAAATATCCTTTAGTTCTGTCGTAACCATCAGATTTTTCTGTAGTTCTGTAGTACTTTTCTATAGCTGTGTAGTTTTACTGTAGTATATTTCTGTTGTCTGTGGTTCTGTAGCACTTTTCTGTTGTAACTACAGAAATTTCTGATGTTACGACAGAATGTTCTGTTGTCACAACAGGTTTCCCGTCGAAAACCGCGCAGAAATTCTGTCGTACCATCAGAAAATTTTCTGTTGTATTTTCTGACTGTGAGGGACTGCTAGGCAGTGTGGCGTAAGAAGTTTTCCAAACTTTGCAATGCTGTCTTTGAGTCTGTAAATATACACCATTTGTGGGGTGGTTCCCCACATATGTAGCGAATAGATTCCCGAATGGCTACAATTTCAGCAGCGGTTGACTAAGTATGGTTTGGTTTGGTTTGTGGGGTTTAACGTCCCAAAGCAACTCAGGCTATGAGAGACGCCGTAGTGGAGGACTCCGGAAATTTCGACCACCTGGGGTTCTTTAACGTGCACTGACAACGCACAGCACACGGGCGCCTTGCTTTTCGCCTCCACCGAAAAGCTGCCGCCGAGGCCGGGATTCGATCCCGCGTCCTTGGGAACAGTAGTCGAGCGCCGTAACCACTGCGCCACGCCGGCGGGGTGGTTGACTAAGTATGACCCAAAAGGAAATGTAGAGTCGTTTGCTGAGTTGGTATGGCCACAGCTGCAGCGGATGTCTGTGCTGACACAGATCCATCGGTGTATACGTGAATATAATTAGAATATTCTGACCAGATGTGCGCCAGAGTTAGTTGTTTGAGTCCACTAATTGGTACCGTTGATTTCTTTAGTATTCCGGGAACACGAAGGTGCACCAAAGGTTTATCCATCGTCCATGGTGGTTGGGCGGGCCGATATGGGAGGGCATATTCTGTTGGTACTTGCGACTGATGGCAGCGGAGTGCACTTATAAAACTGCAGTCCGGCCGCTCATTCACAATCTTGCTGAGGTTGTGAAAACGGTGTCTTGTAAGTGCTCGTAAATATACACGAAGTGGTTCGTGCGACAAGTATATGGATATTGGGCGAGCATGTGCCTCTTCAATTGCACCTTTGTTAGAGGTGCATCTGGGCAGTCCAAGGCATATTTTCAGTGCCTGCGCTTGCACTCTCTCTAAAGTCCACAAGCAGGAAATGCTCATACTGGGAGACTGTACCGAATGTAGCCAACAAACCGTCTCGTAAAATCTTATTAAGGAGCGCTCACTTGGACCCCATTTGATTCCAGCTATGAAACGTATATGGAAAAAATAATTAGCCTTTTCTTCACTATAGTAGTATGTTTCGACCGAGATAGTCGGTGGTCAATACTTACTCCCAAGAATCTGTGCCTGGAGACATATGGTATTACGACACCATGAAGAGTATTCGGGTAGCAGCTGACACATTTTCCAGATGTGCAGTGACGTCCGTCCCTACTTCAAACACTGTTCCCTCACTGCTCCTTTTGTTTCTCGCCTAAAGTATTTTTCATCATCTGATATTGCAACGTCTTAATACCCGACGCTGCTTCGGAATCCTGTCGCTTGTGCAATTTTAATAGATATGGTTCAACTCTGCGTGTGATCTTGCGAACACCGGTGAATGATGACGATGCTGCGTATGTACAGGTGAAAGAGGTAAAAGTTCTGGCACCGCGCTCACACAAATCCCCCGTCAAGGAAGCGGCCACCCTGGTCGCAGTTTAGGTGGAAGCGGGTCGGTGGGTGTACGGCTTCATGCGCCAAACATGAACAGCTTCTTTGACGCTATGCGATGGGACAACACGGTATTTCACGGGAGATGTTTGCTATAGCACGGTGTGCGGACCGGTATAACGATGGAGGAACTTCTCGCGCATTCCAGGCGTGCAGATCGGCGTCCAGAGTAGCCCGTCATCATCGGTTGAGAAGGAGGCAGTGCGGTGGTGCTGGTCGTAGCGGTGCGTCCGTTGTTGCTGCGCGGCTTCAGTGTTGCGACGAGAAATTTGCCGGTATGGGGCCATATGTGTTGAAAACTGGTCGCCCAACGATGCAGATGGGGAGGCCGGTGCAGAGAAGAAGGTAGTGTCAAATAGAGTTGTTGGCTGACGGCCATAAACTAAGAAGAATGGGCAGTAGCCAGTTTAATGGCGGAATCATAGGCATAGGTAACGAAAGGCCGAATCGTGTCCCAGTTCTTATGGTCAGACTAACTTACATGGATATTGTGTCGGACAAGGTGCGGTGAAAGCGTCCGATGAAGCCATTGCTCTGAGAATGGTAACTAGAAGATGTCTCGTGAATGGTGTTGGCAGCGCGGAGTACTTGCGCGAGGACTTGGGAAAGAAATGTCTTCTCACGGTTGCTTATCAAGATACGGGGAACACCATGACGCAAGACGATCGCTCTCAGGAAAAACTCGGCAACTTCAGAAGCGGCACTGGAGCAAAGAGGGGCTGTTTCAGCACAGCATGTCAAATGGTCAGTAGCGGTTACAAGCCATCGATGGCCATGAGAAGTAGGGGGCGCGATAAGACAATGGCGACAAAATTGAAAGGCACGAATGGGAAAGGAAGAGGTTGCAGGGGGCCGGCAGTAAGAGATGTTGACCGCTTACGATGTTGGCAAGGCGCACATGATGATATGTATTTGGTGATGCTGGTAGAAAGCCCGGGCAAAACGTAGCGGATTTTTATAAGGTCTTACGTCTTGTGGTGTCCTAAATGACCGGCAGTGGCATCGTCATGGTAAGCCTCCAACACTCGATGATGGACAGAGTGAGGAACAACGGCAACCCACCGGTGACCAGTCGTGTGGTACACAGAGCGGTAAAGCGTTCCAAGTTGTATCCGGAAAAGACGGAGCTGACGACGCAGGCCACTGTTGGGTGCCGGTGATGGACCGCGGAGGCAACGTTGCGCGGAGGCGAGTGATAATTGAGCTGCTGAAATGAGATAGTTACTGCTAAGGTTCAGCGGAGACCGCCTCGATGGGTAACATCTAGACGACCCTATTTCAAAAACCAGCGTCTCCAGTGCGAAACCAGTACGATTTTCGCGCTGGTTTTGCACTGGATCTGCTAGGCACGCTGGAGGTCTGCGATATTCACTGGAGTAGTAACGGGAAGACACTGGCTGCACTGGCGCGATGGAAGATAAACGCTGGGATTAGCATTTTGACGCTGGGTGTGTCGCTGGCATCCGCGATGCACTGGGAGAAGCGCTGTAAGTGCGCTGGGGCCGCACCAGTACCAGTGCCCCAGTATAGCCGGTGTGGCTTGCGGCGTCAGCCGGAGTAGCATTCCTCAGGGGCCAACAGGGCAACAGCGTACTCGCAATGGACCATCGGGGCGCATATGAAAAATATGGTTCAAGCAAGCGCTTTTTGCTGCGAAGTCGTTGCGAATTTGTAAGAAAACAAAGGCTGTACCTTTTTTCTAGAGTTTCCATGTTTCCATAGGTCGTTTCGAGCGTTTCGAGAGAGACAACAAGCGCCGCGCCTCGATCTCATGACACACTGGCGATTAACGCACAACTAAAGCTGGAATTGAATAATGTGGGCTACCATGCATAATCAACTTCACAGCTGATCTTAAGGGCACTCTAAAACAATGATTACTGCCAAAATGTTCAATGCGGGCTCAATCGTAGGCGAGCGTAGCCTGAACCACGGCCCCGTATAAACAGCAGAAAGAAAAACTAAAACCAGGAAGAGAGTAGTTTACCGAGCGATGGGCCCATGAGAGAAAAAACAACAACATACAGCGCTTGTAATACATAACATTTGGCGTGTTCCTCGGGCTTTTGCGCTCCTTCTTACTCTGCGTATCAAGCAGCCGAGCCCTCGGTCGTCGCAACGCTTCCCGCAATATGTTTACATACAAATAAGGTTTAGTTACACGCAATTAGGGTCATCGCTGCGGCGCTTGCCGGTATTGAAGCTCGGTCGCACTTTTTTCCTTGAAGGCTTCTACTAAAGCTCCGTCTTCAGCAAAAATTACCCCCACGGTACCAGAGCACCACCCAAGAGCCGGCGTCGGTAAATTTGCCAGCGATGTCAAACTCCACATGTTAAAATGATTCCAGTGCACAAAATAGCGTGCATAGGCACCCAGAACATTAGTTGCAAGTCGTGAGAGCAGACAGCAAACTAAGATGATCAAGAAGTTGCAATTGTTAGAGCGGCAGCAATGGCCTTTAGACTGCGAAACATGAAGTCCCAACCTTATAAATGCGGGTCATGACATAAAATGCAGAAATGTGGCCGAGTGGTCAGCGTGCTGAGCTGGTGATTGATAAGTAGCTAGGGACGTAGTTGGAGGCACGCTTGGTGCGGTAATTTTTTTGTTCATTTTTTAGGTTTTTTTATGTACCTAACTTGTTTCATTACTTTTTACTTTTTAATTTTTATCCCACGCCTTTTTTTCTCCGGGCGAACAGTGCCGCCAGTGTGGAGCGTCCCAGTATAGTGCCTAGTATATTCTAGGCACTATAGTCCCAGTATGCCGCGTCCCAGTGCGCCCAGTTTCCAGCGTCATACTGGGGCCATAATCAGGTATGGCGCTGGAGCGCTGGCACCCAGTGGCACTGGTTTTTGCAATAGGGGATCACCAGAAGGCTGACGTGAGGGGCAGTTGGTTGGAGTTGGTTGGGAGTTGCCGCATGGGAGTTGGTTGGAGTAGAAGACAGCGGGAAACGAGAGAGGGTGCCAGCATCGAGGTGTTTGCTGCCAGATTTGTACGTGATGGTGAAGGTATACTCTTGTAAACGTAGCACCCAGCGGCCGTGCCGATCTGATAAGTTCTTTAACGACGACAGCTAACAGAGCACATGATGGTCGGTGACGATTGTGAAGTGGTGACCATACAAGTAGGGTCGACCTTTTTGGATATCCCAAACAACGGCAAGGCATTCTTGTTCCGTAATGCTGTAGTTACGCTCAGCTGCTGTGATAGAACGGCTAGCGTATTCAACAATCTGCTCTTCGGACGAAGTATTGCGTTGCAAAAGAACGGCACTGATGCCTTGTCCACTGGCGTCAGTACGAAGAATGGTGGGAGCTGTCACATCAAAATGTCGAAGCACAGAAGTTGAAGTACGTGCTTGCTTGAGGAATTGGAAGGCCTGCTCACATTTATTGGACCATAAGAAAAGCGCGTCAGACTTCAGGAGGTTGTGTAAATGGGCCGAAATACAAGCAAAGTTTCGTATAGAACGTCGGAAGTACGACGCCAGCCTGAGGTGTCTTCACAGTTCTTTCTGGCGTTTGGGCTGAGGAAACTTATTTACAGCTGCAATTTTGTCGGGATCGGCTGTATGCCCGCCTTGCTATCCGCATGGCCGAGGATTTCGGTGGTTTTGCTGGCGAAGTGGCATTTCTTAGTGTTGAGCTGGAAAGCGGCTCATGCCAGACATGCGAGACCTTTTGTAAGACGGTGCAACTGTTAGGCGGAGTCGGACGAAAAGATAATAATATCATCTAGATAACACAAGCCTGTCTTCCATTTCATTCCTCGAAGCACTGAGTCGAGCATGTGCTCGAAGGTAGCTGGAGCATTACATAAACCGAAAGGCATCGCATTAAATTCGTAACGACCAACGGGAGTATCAAATGCAGTCTGACCTTCTCGGAGCATCAAATGCAGTCTTGACCATGCATGGGAGTTTGTCAATATCCCGAGCGCAAGTCAATACTTGAGAAATACTCGTCTCTCTGAAGGCAGTCCAGTGCGTCATCGATGCATGTTACCAGGTAACTCGTCTCTCTGAAGGCAGTCCAGTGCGTCATCGATGCATGGTACCAGGTAAACATCTTTGCGGGTTATCTTATTAAGGGCCTGGTAATCCACGCAGAACCGCACAGAACCATCTTTTTTCCTGACGAGAACAGAAGAGGACCAGGGGCTGGTTGATGGCAGGACGATGTTTTGTGTAAGCATGTCGGCAACTTGGTCCTCAATGATTTTGCGTTCTGATGAGGAAACATGATATAGGCGGCGACGAACAATGGTTGATCCCTCAGTCTCTATGCGGTGGGAGGTGACACATGTTTTGCCTAAATTCGACGTACACACATCAAAATGTTCATGTGTGTACGTCGAATGTGTGTACGTGTGTACGTCGAAGAGTGTGTTTCAAAAGGACTGCGAACAATGCCGCGGACTCTTCAGAAGTTAGGTCAGTGCTGATGCTTGCCGCGAGCGCCGAGGAAGGTTGCTGAGGTAGAGCACCAGATAGTGAAAAGGCAAAGAAAAGCGTGGCGAAGGGAATAGGATCTTCTTCAAAAAGAAAGCCAATAGTTCCTCCTTTCGGTAAAAACAAAGGCTGGGTACGACAGTTCACCGCCGCGCCAACCGCTCAACCGCGGTTGAAACAGGTGAGGCAGAAGGCAAGCGCTATGCCGTCGGAGGTCCACCATGGGGCTGGCATCACTAAAGCATCGCTGTCAAATGCATAATCGAGGTTAACAATAATGAGGTGCTCACGGGCAGGGCTCAAAACGTAGTCAAGAGCAGTGAGCGCACGTAGTGGAGAGGAGGCATATTCTGGTTTGAACCCAGTGTCCGCAATGTGAATGAGGCGGTCATGGAAGGAGATAAGGGCAGACGCCGACGATAAGAAATCCCAGCCTAAAATTGGTTCATAACCGCATGACGGAATCATCACTAATTCAATATGATGCCGCTGGGCATCGATGAGAACGCGCGCTGTGCATTGCCCTATGGATTTGATGGTGGTACCATTGCCTCCTCGGAGAGGGGGACTGAAGTATGGAGTTATTACTTTGTGGAGACGATAACTTAAGTTTCTATTAATGACGGAGTAAGCGGCACCCGTATCGATGAGGGTTTCAGCGTATACTCTTTTGATCAGTACTTTCAACATGTTAGACGGGTGTCCGGGAGGAATCCCAGAGTTCGTTTTTGAAGCAGCTTTTTCTCCCAAAACTGCTTCTGTTAGTTTTCCGCGCTAGGAAGAAACGATTGGGAGAGCGGTCGAAGTGGGGACGGGCTGCGTAAAGGCGATGGGGAGCGGCGTCGGGTAGAACGAGAGGGTCGGTAATTATTCTGGGAATCCTGCAGTGAAAGAGAACGATGGAAGGAATCGGAGTATGGGATAGTAGAAGCTTCAGGCTGGCGCAGGCGGGCATTCTCGAATGGAGCATATCCGCACTGTTCGTCTTGCTGGCGCCGGCGACAGATGCGGGAGATGGGACCGCGGATTCCGCAGTAATAGCACACTGGATGGGAAGGACACCACGATTGTCGATAATGGGACGGTTGAGAGCATGGGGCTACTGGAGCCACATGACCACACAAGGGAGCCGGGCAAGGAGAATGGTCTGGGGCAGGTGGCTTCGAAGCCATTTCAGTATACGTGGGTAAGCGGCAGGTGGTGTTTGACCTGGCTGGTGCCATGGCGCAGATGAAGGCAGCCAGTTCGTCCTTGACGACGCTGCGCAAATCTTACAAACACCAGCGGAGCTCCGTTTGAGCCTGTACTTGAGTCTGTCGATGAGGGACTCCACGGAGTATCCTGCCGACCCCAACCACGTTCTGTATAGAAGAGGAAGAATGCTCTTCCTTTCAACCTATCTGGTTCGGACACGTCCACTCGCTTGCATGGAGGCGCCTGTGGGTGTAGTGCGCAGGTCACTTGTGCCTACTGGACCACGTTTCTACGTGTTCATTGGTATTTCCTCGTTACGTGCCTTTCGATACCGCCAACTCTCCATCTTTGTTTTTACAAGCACCAGTGGATGACCTGCTAATCCGGTGCTTGAGCCTGACAGTGGTGGGGGCGAGGGTCTCGTTGGAGGGTCTTGCAGACCCCCTGCCATGGTCTGCACAGGAGAGGGCTTTAGGCAAGCCTTTCAGTTTTTTCTGGATCTGCCCATGACTGAAGTCAGTCTTGCCTACAGAGCCAGGTCCACATGGGCAGCATGCATCATCATCATCATCATCATAAGCCTGACTATACCCACTTCAGGGCGAAGGCCTCTCCCATATTTCTCCGCTTAACCAGGTTCTGTGCGAGCTGCATCCACTTGACCCCTGCGAACTTCTTAACCTCATCCGCCCACCTAACTTGCTGCCGCCCCCTGCTACGCTTTCCTTCCCTTGCAATCCAGTTTGTTACCCTAAGCGATCATCGGTTATCCTCTCTTCGCACTACATGTCCTGCCCATGCCCATTTCTTCTTCTTAATTTCCGCTAGAATGTCGCATGCATACTGCTATGCATATGCTATGCTATGGATACTGCATGCATAGCAGCATGCATACTGCTATGAAATGAGCGGAGTTATTTTTTTATTCCTCTGCGATATGATAAATTTTGCCTTTTCTGCTGCGGTTGTCATACGAGTCTGGTATAGTGGTGCAGCAGTCTTTTTTATTTAAGCAATTTCCTCCACCGTTTCTCTTACCGAGCGTTTTGCGGTTAATGTAATCTGGTTTAGTGACGGACATGTCTGGTTTAGTGACATTCCCAAATTGTTCTCAACACTATGCAAACTTAGAAAGCTGCATGTCTTCCGCCCTATTGCAATACAGACACTTCACTTTCCACACCGCCCTCCCAAAATGTGGCGGGCTTGGTTATTCTCTAACCAGCTGAAAGACTCTCCTTAGTGATTCCTGCCCAGATAATTTCAGCGCTTCTTAGTCTGTTGAATAATGTTGTTTCCCCCTCCTTTCGGGATGCACTATGCCGCTTGCTGCATAATGCATCGTAAGAGCTGTCCGCTGCCCTTAGTAAGGCTCGCTCTCGAGCCGAGCACATTTCATGCCCCGAAATGAAATTCGCACATGCGCAGTTGCGCTAGCTATGCGAGCGTCATGACGAAGTAGAAGGAGTGAGCGTAGTTCAAAAGTTCATGAGGCTCACTTTCAAGCCGAGTACATGTCACGCCCTACGATGAAGTCTGCACATTCTTAGTTGCGCTACCCCCACGCGCACCAAGACGGAATAGGAGGAGCGCGCATAGTTCAAAAGACCATGAAGGGCGCGTGAGCCCCACACTCTCCTCTCAAAAGATGGGATACCTCCAGAAGCGCAAAAAAGAACGCGGGAAATGCCCCGCCGGGGTGGTGCAGTGGTAAGACGCCCGACTGCTGTGCCGGAGTTCCCGGGTTCGAACCCGACCGCGGCGGCTGCGTTTCGATGGAGGCGAAACGAAGTGGCGTCCGTGTGCTGTGCGATGTCAGCGCACGTTAAAGATCCCCAGGTGGTCGAAATTACTCCGTAGCCCTCCACTACGGCTCCTCTTTCTCTCTTTCCACTTTCATTCCCACCTTCCTCCCTTCCCTTACGGCGCGGTTCGGGTGTCCACAGAGCAAGTGTGACAGTTACTGCGCCTTTCCCTTCCTCTGAACCAATTTAGAACGCGGGAAAAGGCCGGAAGCGGCACTGCGGCTGGTGTGGTGCATGCTTGGAGGCATGCCGAGCGCGGGTAGCCGTAGTGCCTGGTCGGTTCAGTGGTTCTACATGCTTGATGGACACCCATGGTAAGCCCGGAGATCGGCCACGTTGTCTGGCTTCGAGGCATCAGCCGAACTAGCTTAGCCGTAGTGCCTGATCGGGCCAGTGGTTCTACCTGGTTGATGGACGCCTGTGGTAAGCCCTGAGATCGGCCATGTTGACCGGCCCGGTTTCTCGACCGCCCTGCACATGACGCATTAATTATGAAAGCCGAGACACGTGCCATCTTGTTATGTAAGGGCCAGTCCATCGCGGAGCGAGAGAAGCAGGAAACCCTTTCGCTGCGTCACTAGTGAGCATGCGCGACGAAGGACTTTGCCGCGGTCTGTGAACTCTAAAGGTCGCCATCCCTTGCTGTACTGGTGTAAATGCTCTAGGCGGGCGAGCTCCAAGTTTTTCCTAGCCACCCTCAGGGTTTCGGCCAAGCAACGTGAAAGGTCCTGGGTGAACCTGGAATAACTGGCAGCCTAATTCAGAGGCATGTGCAAAGGCATGCTCAATAAAAAATAGGAGCTCACGTCCGAGGAGAATAGCCGCCAGCGTAAAGCCCGTTGCAGGTTTACCATCGTTTTTGTGGCAAAGGCCATCTCCTGTACATAGGAATCCCAGCCTTGGTGACGCTTCATGAAAGCCACGAGCATGTTTTTCAGAGCCTTGCAGGTTTCGGTAAACATCCTGCCCGTAAAATACGTCGTATTGTCAGTGATGTGCGGCCCCGGGAAGCCAAACCTGGTGAACGCGTCTAGGAGCTTGTGCCAGATTACATTAGAGTCCAGCTTACGCAGCGGGTGTAACTCTACCCATTTAGAGAAACGGTCAGTGATTATTAACTAGCCATTTCCTTTCCTTACCTGGGATAAGGACCCAATACGTTGCAGGCAACAATTTTCCATGGGCTCTCGACAGATGGCATGAGGCCCTGTGGTTTCCCTCGCCTCGGTTTCGCGGTCTGGCAAGTATGACAAGAACGGACGTGTGTCAGGACATCCTTTGTCATGCGTGCCGTGTCACAACGCGACAATATTTTTTGTATGTTTTCCTGAAATCGCTGTGGCTTGCGAAGCATGTGTAGTGAAAGTACATAATGAAGGCCTTGTGAAGGCTCTTAGGGACAAGGACTAGAAAGGGGGACTCACCATCGTCCACGTCGGCAGCAAGTATATACTACAAGAGTAGGCCATCAGCTGCTTCTAGATAGCTGTCATAGTTGCCCGTCGGTACTGTACTGGGCCTGTTCAGTCACTGACGTTTCTGGGTGCACTGTTCATACGTGTGCTGGGTGCTGGGCATCCAGGAGCTGCTGCCGAGAGACTGATGCGCCAGAGGCATCCGCTAGCACTGCTACTGGCATTACTGCGGGTGTTGGCTCACGTTCTCCAGGAAGTGGAGCTCTGGCAGGCCGTCTGCTACTTTGCTGAAGGTTCCCTTCCTGCATTAACGCTGTTAGAGTATTTTTGGATAGCGAGAGCCCAGCGGGCCAAACGGCCGGCTAGGGGTTTGCCACAATGACAGCCAGCACAGCGCTTGGTGGTCTGTCTGAATATTAAATTCGGTCCCATCCAAGCACATGTCAAATTTTTTTAGTGCAAACACTATTGCTAGGCACTCCTCTGCAACGCTATATTTGAGCTCCGGTTCCGCGAAGGTATGACTCGCCAAATCCAGATGGCAAAGCTTCCTTCGATGCTTTGGAAGCAATACTGCACTTATGCCATACTCGCTTGCGTCTGTTTGTCCAGTGAATGGCAGGTTGATTTCGGGAAGCCGTAGGCGTGCTGTATCCGCGATGGCTGCGGACAATGCTCGAAATGGTCCCTCCTCACTGTCCCTCCAGGACCAACGGCCACCTTTCCGAAAAAGCTGATGGAGGGTGCGCGTTAGGCGCAGTTCGGAATGAAGTGTCAGTAGAACTCCTCATAAATACTGTGCTGCTTAGTTGTACATGAACAAAGGAACTGGACAAATGCTTAACCTCAGCGTTTGTCCAGTTCCTTTTCTAAGCAACTTTGCTTTAAAACTAAGCAGCGCAGCATTTATGAGAAGATATTCCAACTAGCCTACTCCCAAGCACTTCTGATGGTAGAATCCCACCATGCCCCAAAAGCACAGGTGTCTCTTGAAGTCTGTTGTTGGTGGGAAATTCGGTATGGCCTGAGGTTTTTCTTTATCTGGGCGGACTGCGCCATGCTCCACCACAACAAAACCAAGGTGGTTGATCCTGCTGAGCACAAGCAGCACCTTGTTAGGGTTAACGGTGATGCCTGCGTTCTGCATTCGCTGAAGGACATTGGCTAGGTGCGCGAGATGTTCTTCTAGATTCTCGAAGAATACTACCGCATCAACCACATAGGCCATTGCGTAGTTAAACTAGGAATCGCCGAGTAGAATATCTATTACTCGCTGAAAAGTCGCAGATCAGTTACACAAACCGAAGGACAGCCATACAAACACGAACAATCCTCGATGGTAAGTAAATGCAGTTTTATCAATATCACGACGGGCAATCGGGATTTGTAAAAACATCTGCTACAGTCGAGACTAGGGAAAACCGTCAGTGCCCCAAGCGAATCCACGACCCAGTCGACCGATGGGAAACGGTACGAGTCTCCGTTATATAATTCAGCCGCCGATAACCGGCGCACAATCGTGCTGTGCTATTTTTCTTAGGCGTGAAAACAATCGGGAACGCCCACCCAGGGCTTTTTGAGGGTCTCACCACATGGTGGCCACTATTTCGTCAAGGACTTCATCAAGCCGTGCTCGCTTGCGGAAAATCAAGGACCTTGAGTTGAAAAGGAGAGGAGCACACCGCCGGTGTCGGTCCTGTGGGTCACAACATTGGCCATACCAGGAGCCTCCGTGAACGTTGTAAGAAGGGCATCAGTTTGGTTGGTTTGGTTTTTGGGGTTTAACATCCCAATGCGAATCAGGCTATGGGAGACGCCGTAATGGAGGACTCCGGAAATTTCAACCACTTGGGGTTCTTTAACGTGCACTGACATCGCACAGCAAACGGGCGCCTTACTTATCGCCTGCATCGTAAAGCTGCCGCCGAGGCCGGGATTCAATCCCGCATCCTTGGGAACAGTAGTTGAGCGCCGTAACCACTGCGCCACCCCAGCGGGGTAGCCCTTGTTCTCTCGATTATGCATGTTTCGGTTGGCGGCCCCCCGAAATAGATTACGACAGTGAGAATACCACTTTCAGTGGTGATGATCGAATGGCTGTTTGTGGGGGAGGTGGCTTGTACTGCAGCGCTGCCAGGAAAGAGGACTCGATGCGGGACGCTCCTCCAGCCTGCTTCCTCGAAGTTCGTGAATTGGCGGCGTCGGAGATAAGGCTGGTACATTGCATGGCACCGATTTATGGCGCGGGCTACTATTCTTATTCTGGAGCTCAAGTTCTGCCTGCTCATGCAGCTTTTGAATACTGTGCTAAAACTCAAGGAAACTCTCCACTACGGATATATCCTTCACTATGGCATAATAATAATAATTGGTTCCCTTGCAGGAAGGGAAAGACGCAGTATCTGTTACACTTGCTCTGTGGACACCTGAACCGCTCCGTAAGGGAAGAGATGAAGGTGGGAGTGAAAGTAGAAAGAGAGAAAGGGGAGCCGAGTGGAGGACTACGGAGTAATTTCGACCACCTGATTGATTTATAGAAGGAACAGGCGCGGTAACTGTCTCACTTGTTTTCTGTGGACACCTCAACCGCGCCATAACGGAACGGAGGCAGGTGGGAGTGAAAGTGGAAAGAGAGAAAGAAGAGCCGTAGTGGAGGGCTGCGGAGTAATTTCGATCACCTGGGGATCTTTAGCGAGCGCTGACATCGCACAGCACACAGACACCTCTTCATTTCGCCTGCATCGAAACGCAGCCGCCGAGGTCGGGTATTTTTCGACTACCTGGGGATCTATAACGTGCGCTGACATCGCACAGCATACTTCTTCTTTCTTCACACAGCACTTTTTTTTGTAGTGAAAGTTACATGGGCCGCGAAGCCCCGTGACACCAAGTGCCACAGTGGTTGCACCGCTCACACCACTGCTGCCTAGCAAACACCTCCTCACCATCTAGCGTGTAACGACCAGTTATCGCTGGGGTGGCACAGTGGCAAGACGCCAGACTACTGTGCCGGAGTACCCGGGTTCGAACTCGACCTCGGCGGCTGCGTTTCGGTGGAGGCGAAACGAAGAGGCGTCCGAGTGCTATGCGATGTCAGCGCAAGTTAAAGATACCCCGGTGGTCAAAAGTACTCCATAGCCCTCCACTACGGCTCCTCTTTCTCTCATTCTGCTTACACTCCCACCGTCCTTCCCTAGGGTGGTGCATTGGTAAGACGCCCGACTACTGTGCCGGAGTACCCCCGTTCGAACCCGACCTCGGCGGCTGCATTACGATGGAGGCGAAACGAAGAGGCGTCCGTGTGTTGTGCGATGTCAGCGCACGTTAAAGATCCCCAGGTGGTCGAAATTACTCTGCAGATCTCCACTACGGCTCCTCTTTCTCTCCACTTTCACTTCCAGCTTCCTCCCTTCTCTTAAGATGTGGTCGAGCTGTCCACAGAAAACAGGTGAGGTAGTTAAATCTTTCCCTTCCTCTAAATCAATCAGTTCCTTACGACGCGGTTAATGTGTCCACAGAAAACAAGTGAGACAGTTACCGCTCCTTTTTCTTCGTGTAAACCAATCAAATCGCAACCTAGTACGGAAGTTGGGATGGGTGGCTGATCCTGGCCCTACGGGGCTGGGAGGGCAAGTCAACGGCGCTTGCGGCGCGGGCTAGCCAGCCACTGCATGTTTATCTGTTGTAGGCCTTCATTGCACCCGCTACCGCTTAGGTGGTGGACGACAGCTGTTGTGGCGCACATTTTTCTCTCCCTCTTCTTTTTATTCTCTACTTTCTCCCTTCTGTCCGCACGAGGCAGCGGGGGGTCTTGCACCACCCCGACGGAGGAGGTCGGCCCGCCGGGGTGGTGCAGTGGTAAGACGCCCGACTACTGTGCCGGAGTACCCGGGTTCGAACCCGACCTCGGCGGCTGCGTTTCGATGGAGGCGAAACGAAGAGGCGTCGTGTGCTGTGCGATGTCAGCGCAGGTTAACGATCCCCAGGTGGTCGAAATTACTCCATAGCCCTCCACTACGGCTCCTCTTTCTCTTTCCACTTTCAATCCCATTTTCTTCTTTCTTCCCTTCCCTGACGGCGCGGTTGAGGTATCCACAGAGAACAATTGAGACAGTTAGCGCGCCTTTCCCTTCTTATAAATCAATCAATTCTTTCCACAGAAAACAAGTGAGACAGTTACTGTGCCTTTCCTTTCCTATAAATAAATCAGTTTCTTTTCTCTATTTTCTCTTCTGTCCGCTCATCTAAAAAGCCAGTGCCCCGCTTGTGTGGTGCAGTGGCAAGACGCCTGACTACTGTGCCGGAGTACCCGGGTTCAAATCCGACCTCGGCGGCTGTGCTTCGATGGAGGCGAAATGAAGAGGCGTCCGTGTGCTGTGCGATGTCAGCGCTGGTTAAAGATCCCCAGATGGCCTAAATTACTCCGTAGCGCTCCCTACGGCTGCTCTTTCTCTCTTTCCATTTTCAATCTCACCTTCCTCCCTTCCCTTACGGTGTGGTCGAGGTGTCCACAGAAAACAATTGAGACAGTTACCGCGCTTTCCCTTCCTATAAATCAATCAATCTACAAAGCCAGTAGCAGGCTCGTGCATTTCCTTTTCCTTCTTCCTACAGACACAACAGCCGCCGCTTGGGGCGCGAGCTATCCTGCCACCATATTTTATCTTTTTTAGGTCGTCATTGCACCCAGAAGGAAGGAGGAGTTGGTGAAGAGTGGCTGTTCGCGACACTACGGGGCTGGAACGGTAGGTCAACGCCGCTTGTGGCGGGTGCTAGCCAGCCACCGATTTGTATCTGTTGTAGGACGTCATTGCACACTCCGTTGCTTCGGCGGAGGACGACGGCTGTTGTGGCGCGCGTCTTTCTCTCCCTCTTCTCTTTCTTTGTTCTCCATTTTCTCTTCTGTCCCTACTGTGCCGGAGTACCCGGGTTCGAACTCGACCTCGGCGGCTGCGTTTCGATGAAGGCGAAACGAAGAGGCGTCCGTGTGCTGTGCGATGTCAGCGCACGTTAAATATCCCCAGGTTGTCGGAATTACTCCGTAGCCCTCCACTACGGCTCCTATTTCTCTCTTTCCACTTTCACTCCCACCTTCCTTCCTTTCCTTACGGCGCGGTTGAGGTGTCCACAGAAAACAAGTGAGACAGTTACCGCGCCTTTCCCTTCCTATAAATAAATCAGTTTTTTTTTCTTCATTTGCTCTTCTGTCCGCATGAGGCAGCGGAGGTGGCTCAGCTGCAGAGCCAGTAGCAGGCATGTGCATTTTCTTTTGCTTCTTCCTACAGCCACAACAACAACATTGCACAGCATACGAACGCATATTCGTTTCACCTCCATTGAAACGGAGCCGCCGCGTTTGGTATCGAACCCGGGTACTCGTGCATAGTATAGGGCATGACGTGACATGACGCCACGAGTTAAAGACGTCGTAGTTAGTCATCTGTTTATTATAACTACCACTAACTATGATTATCGATCACTATGTACCACTAACTAGGGTTGGCGGCCCTTTGGCAACCGCTTAGGCATGACTAGAATTTTTGCTCGCTGTAGGATGATTGGTAGCTACCGTGGGACGGGACACCGGACACCGCATGAGGGATTAAAGGTTTCCGCCTTAAAATATATCTCGTCTGTGTTAGCAAGGCGAACACCAACCGTCTGGTTACCACTCAAGACGGACACGGGCTGACCAAATCCTCTTGGTAAACCAGAAGCCATCGAACGGGTAAACTGTCTACGAGTTTGCAGTCTGTGTTGAGGAGGGTGGTCTGACGACAGGGTGCGAGGTTTGACGGTTTCATACCCTCCGTAAACAGCAAAGCAATATCGCCGGCCGCAAAGGGCCGTGTTCTAAAGGTCATCCAGTAGAGTGATGTAGGGATGGTGGATCTGCCGCTAAGTGTATTTTCTCTCAACGTGTTTCAATTTACCGTGATAATGATTGCTGAGAAGATATCCATTTTCGCGCACGCATTTCATGCTGCAGTGTCAAGGAGCGCAGTTCCTTCGCAGATGCTTCCTTATAAATTATAAATTATTCATCTTTTAGCCTGACACAAATGTGTTAAACGTAGGTGAAAACAAATTCCAGATCCTACGAAAACGTGCAAATCTGCCACAGACTTGAAGGGGGAGTTGGTTTTTTTTTGTCGTTGTTGTGGCTGTAGGAAGAAGGAAAAGAAAATAAACGGGCTGCTGCTGGCTCTGTGACTGAGCCACCCCCGCTGCCTTGTGCGGACAGAAGAGAGAAATTAGAGAAGAAAAAAAAAGAGAGAGATGGAGAGAAAGACACGCGCCGCAAAAGTCGTCGTCCACCACATAACCGGTGGCGGGTGCAATGACGGCCTACAACAGATAAAATTTGGTGGCTGGGTAGCCTCCGCCACAAGCGGCGTTGACCTACCAGTCCCAGCCCCGTAGGGCCAGGAACAGCCACCGTTCACCACTCCTTTTTGTTTGTTTGTGAGGTTTGGTGTCCCAGAACAACTAATGTTATGACGCTGTAGCGGAGGAATCCGGATATTTCAACCACCTGGGGTTTAACGCCCAATGAGACCCCTTTGGCCACAAAGCAGAGGCCTGCACGAACTGGTTGTCTCCTGGCCACGTGCGGACGTCTTCACGAAGCCTAAGTATGGCCTCTGCCGCCGCTGCAGCCAGGCCCACAAAGCAGTCGAGCCACCAGCCGGTGTCCACTGCTGCATGCTGTGCAGGAAGGCCGACATCCGTGCAGGCTACTGTTCTACCTCAACGGCCATCGTCACCCATGGCTAGCTTCCAGCAGGGGCCGTCCCTAACATCAGTTCCCACTGAGCCCATCCTCAAGGCCTATCGGCTTTCCCGCATCCAGGCCATTCTGCTTCCTGCAGTGCCTGATCTGCCAGCCGCAATCGCTATATCTACTTCCCTCCTGTGCCCTAGTCAGAGTTCCGCCGCCACCGCGGCCATCGCCAGCTGCACCATAAACACACCAGTAATCTCGAAACCGCAGCCTCACAGGCCAGAAACCAATATCATGGCCCTCAAGGCCACAATCCCTGCCCAGCAGCTCCAAATTCAGGAGCTGCTGCATTGATTGAAGGCCGCGCTAGCGCGTCTGTCTTCTCCCGTTCCTCCTCCTCGTTTCACAGCTCCCGTGTCTATACAGCCACCGTCGGCGCCGCGTATTTCCGTCTCCTCAAGGGTAGGGTCTCGCAATTTCTATCTACTCACTGGTTACCTCTCAGCGGGTTAAATGGCGATTGTTACCGAGAGATCTATCTGAACGCAACCTAAAGGTTACACACACTCACTGAAGGCAGGTAATGGTTACGGCGAAAGTAATTGAATGGTTTTTCCGTTGTCCTGTCGTCACTTCGTGGCTCTGTTTACGGCTGATTTTGCGGTTATTAAGAAATAAAAAAATGTCACAATATGCGACCTAAAGGGGAGCACACCCCATATGAGATCTTAGCACAGCTTGATTAAAAAAAATAAAAAGTTGCATCATTTAAAAAACGTTTCACTACAGAGTTCCAACAGACGGCTTATTTGCTCAGTGGTCAGGTCATCATCATCATCATCATCATCATCAGCCTGACTATACCCACTGCAGGGTGAAGGCCTCTCCCATATTTCAACACTTAACCCGGTCAGGTAAGTAGTGTCAATCCATTGCACCCCTGAAGTAACGAGTGTGGCAGGCTTTAAATGCGTTCTCATAAATTTTTACAATATTTCCGTTATCTGTCGCCAGGTAATGCTGATTATCAGGTTAAATTATTTATGGTCATCGAAGTACACTATATGCATCAGAGGTTATCCCGCTGCCGCTCGTCCAAAGTATGTGACAGGGTCACTGGGTACTAATAATTTATCATAGCATCCTCGTTCTTTTACAAGAGCTTGAAGAAGTGCTGGCTGTGAAGCAGACCCAGACTGCTCAAATTGATCTTCACCTGAAAGAGAACGCGCTCATTTTGAGTAGGATACTGCGGAGCTCCGCGAGGAGTACGGCACGAAGACAGCAGCTCATCCGGGAGGAACAGCGCAGAAGAGCAGAAGAAATGAGACCCAGATGCAGGACCTGCTAGATCGCCGCTCCTCACAATCCTCATTAGCTCTTGACGAAATGCCGGCTACGAGGCAGATGTGCAAGGTGCAAACTCCCGCGTTGCAGAGTTCGAGTCGTTGGTAAGTATAATATAATAATATTAATAATAATTTGTTCACAGGAAGGGAAAGGCGCAGTATCTGTCGCTCTTGTTTCTGTGGACACCTGAACCGCGCCGTCAGGGAAGGGAGGAAGGTGAGAGTGAAAGTTTAAAGAGAGAAAGGGGTGCCGTAATGGAGGGTTGTGGAGTAATTTCGACCACCTGGGGATCTTTAACGTACGCTGACATTGCACAGCACACGGACGCCCCTTCGTTTCGCCTCGCACCCGAGCCAAATTGAAAGGATGTAATCCAATAAGGACTGGTAGGCCGGGTTGGGTAAGTTAGTAATTTGACTAATTTTGTGCCGACCCGGGACAGTGGCCCGTTTCATTTTCGTCAATGCCGCCCGCAGATCGTGGAGCTAGAACAACTGGTCCAAGTCAGCGTTCTCCGAACCTGCATAAGAGTGCACCGGTCTCTGGGGGTCCTGGGTAGTGCACAAGTATTGGTCCCGCAACGTGTGTGCTAACTGAGTTGTGTTGCCCTGAAAGCTGTGTATGACACGTTGTAGATGTCTCTGAGTTTCTGTGTGTGTCTGCTTTGGGTCGATAAGAGCTCGGAAGAGCCGCCAGGTGGTCCTGCTGGACATCTCTCATGCCGCCGTGTTGCAACGATCCACCCAATTGGCGTCTGCGAGCTGGGCAGCATAGTCGGCCGCCTGCTGGGGGAGCTCGGAAATCTGAGCCTTAAGTTTAAAGCTTTTGTCGGCGCCACCGGCGGACAAGGCAATGCTACGCTTCTCAGAGATGAAGGGGGTGGTTATCCACGTCTGATACCGCCTCGGAAAGCTGAATTTTGGTTTCGGTGGAGCGAAGGCTAGACACGCATTGTTCCGACCATGACTGGTAGCCTTGCTCGAGTATAGATGGCGCTGTGTTGCAATTTTTCCTAAATTTGGATCAGTCTGGGAGTCGAGCCTTGTTGTGGGTTTTGCTAATGGTCTGATCCAAATTGTAGTGCTTAGTATGCAGTGGTCGCTACTGAGGTTTCCACGCAACATTCAGCATACTGAATGTTGCGTAAAAGTTAAATCCGGAAATGTATCCCGAGTCACGGAGTTACCTATACGTGTTGGGTGGACGGGGTCTGTGTGAAGAGTGAGGCCCAACGTAGACGGAAGCTCCGCTAACTTGCGTGCCCCTTTCTCTCCAAGGAGGTACCCCCCAACTCGACTGGGGACATTGAAATCCCCCACAACGAAGGGATGGTCTCGACCCGCAGCTTTCAGCGCATGGCTGAAAAGGTCCAAGAATGATAATAATAATATTATTCAATAAAGGACATTCAATCAATCAATTGCTTCACAGGAAGGGAAAGGCGCAGTATCTGTCACATTTGCTTCTGTGCATACCTGAACCTCGCCGTAAGGGAACACCGGAAGGTGGGAGTGAAAGTTGAAAGAGAGAAAGAGGAGCCTTAGTGGAGGGCTACGGAGTAATTTCGACCGCCTGGGGATCTTGAACGTGCGCTAACATCGCACAGCACACGGACGCTTCTTCGTTTCTCCTCCATCGAAACGCAGCCGCCGCGGCCGGGATCGAACCCTAGCTGAGCCACCTCAGCTGCCTCATGCGGACAGATTGATTGATTTATTTACAGGAAGCGAAAGGCGAGGTAACTGTCTCACTTCTTTTATGTGGACACCACAACCACGCCGTAAGGGAAGGGAGGAAGGTGGGAGTGAAAGTGGAAAGAGAGAAAGTGGGGCCATAGTGGAGGGCTACGGGGTAATTTCGACCACCTGGGGATCTTTAACGTGCGCTGACATCGCACAGAGGAGAAGAAGAAGAAGCAGGTAGCCCGCTGTCTGTTCCTGCAGTGACTGGATTTATTCGCTGTGTTTAACTTCTTATTCGCCTTGAGCGGCTTTTGTTGCTGAACAAGGACCTTTTGTAGGGCTCACCCTGGCCCAGCCCAAGCTTCGTTGAAGGGCAGCTCATCCCCGGTGGCCGCAGGCCACAGGGCCTCTTACCAGCGAGGCCTAGCATGGCCGCCTCGAACAAAATCCACGGCCGGTCACCAAGCCCTGCAGACGCCTCTGATGGCCTAGCCCTGGCGGGGAGCTCTGGCTCTCGGGACGCACCTCTACCACCTGTACAACTGCAGGCGCATCATCACGACGCTCATTCTTCCCTGAACTCTGAGCTGCGGGCTCTATCGGATGATGCACTTGCCGGTAACACACATCAGTCTTCTCCGGACTCTGCGTCTGTTCTCCCGGACGGTATTCAACTCGGCAGTTCTGCGAAGGCCATGGCCCTCCACGAGGGTATAATAGCAACGATCCTGAACCCACTGCACAAAGTACAGGCCACTGTTCGTGCAGAGCTTATCACGGCCGTCAGCGAGCTATACCGAGAATCATCAAGGTTCTTCGCTGTTGCAGTTGGCGAGCGTGGACGTTCAGATGTCCTTTTCGCCACTTTACGCGAAAGAGACCGCGAAGTTGAGGCCCTCAAATCATTGGTTGCGGAGCAACGAGTGCGGCTCACGGAGGCTGTGGAAGATTTTCGGGCCCTCGGAAGTAGAACAGCGGCTCCTCGATCCTTTGCGTCCGTGGTGCGCGAGCAGCCTACTCAGGATACTTCGGATGCCGCCAGCTGCGTCCCTGTAACTCCGTCTGCTGGTCCTATTGACTGCTTTGGCAACTTGTCCTCTGTGATCCCCAGTCCTGATCACGTCATGTTTTTGTCACCCATCCAGCCCTCCGACTCTGCAGGCCGTGATGTGGACACCGTGCTCAAAGCTAACATCGATCCTGAGGCTGAAGGCATCGGAGCCGTCACTTTTCGACGCACTCGGCGCGGGCTCACAGTCGTTTCCAAAGATCGCTCAGACCTCGAACGCATAAAGGAGGCGATCAACCGTACTGAGGTGACCCGCACTTCGATAGCTGTTCGAGTGCCGCAGCAGAGAAATCCTCATGTGAAACTTGCCGGAGTGGACGCGGGTGTTAGCACGGACGACCTGATTGCTGCCCTAAACCGCCGGAACCAATCGCTGCAGCTGGACCCTGCCACTTGTAAGGTGCGTGTTTCGTATAAAGAAAGAGGCGGAACTTATGCACGTATAATTGAAGTGGACCCGGCTGCGTTTCGCCGCCTGATGGCAGCCAGAATTGTCATTGTAGGCTGGATGTCAATCGCAGTCTTTGAGGATTTGCACGTGCCCCTTTGCACGCACTGCTCAGAGTATGGTCATGTGCTGAGCCGCTGCCCGCATGCAGACGACCTCTCAAAAGCTGTCTGCACACGCTGTGCTGGACCTCACCGCGTCACATCTTGCAGTTTACGTGTGCGGGACTCCGCTGTTTGTTGCGCCGCATGCCGTGAAGCCGGGCAAATTTCGAACCATCCTGCTGGCCACGGAACGTGCTCAGTTTTAAGGGATAAGGTAGCCCGTGTTCGCGCCCGAACTAATTATGGCGGGACACCTTAAGCACGAACGACAGTCAAAAAGTGCACCGCCGGATTCTACCATGGTTGCATGGCAGTGGAATTCCAGAGGCTTTCGTCAGAAAAAGGCAGGTCTGCAGCAACTCGTAGAGTCTCGCGGACGCAAACCAGATGTTATCGCACTCCAAGAAACGAACGGCACGCCAACACTCACAGGATATTCAACATTCACGCAACAAATATTGGATCCCTACGAAACACCACGCGTAGCCATTTTGGTTAACAATGATATGGCCGCGATTGATTGCTCAATGACACAACACTCACACATTTCACACGTTTTGCTCGAGCTCCTGCCTAGAGAAAGAGGCCATGGCAGTGTATCTGTGTTGAATGTGTACAGTCCCCCCAAAAAGGGCAAGAGGGACGTATTTGAAGAGCTCTTTCATGACGCCCTCAAGATTGTGAAGCCACGTGAGAATTCTTTACTAATTATGGGTGATTTCAACGCGTCCCATCCTTCGTGGGGCTACAAAACCGAAACTCCCAAGGGCCGTAAGTTGGCCCTAGCTATTGCCCGCACCCAACTGACTCTTTTGACTGAAACCGACCATCCCACCCGTATGGGCAACAGCGTGAACCGGGACACTAGCCCGGACCTGACACTAGGTCGCACGCAACATCCGTGCACGTGGACCAACCTAGAAGAGTCTCTGGGCAGTGACCACTTTATCCTTGAGACGGCGATGCAAGTGCGAGTGGGCCGCGTGTCTGGTCGTCAGCTGCGCCTCACGGACTGGGACGCCTTCCGAAAACAAAGAATTGCTTTGAAAGAAGGCGAGCGACTCCCTTTGGCTGAATGGGTGAGACAGCTTCAGATGGATTTAAAGAACGCCACCTCCGTAGTGAAGGCCACAGAAAAGGCACCTGAGATCGACCCGCACCTCCTCCATCTGTGGGAAGCTCGAAGAGGACTTGTCCGAAGATGGCGGAAGCAGCGACACAATCGCAAGCTACGGAAACGTGTAGCGGAAATTACAATTGCGGCAGAGCGCTATGCAGAAGAGCTCACGAGTTCCAACTGGCACAGGCTCTGCACAAGGCTGCAGGGAACACTCGGAACGGCCAAAACGTGGTCACTCCTCCGAGGTCTTCTCGACCCATCCAAAACCAGAGAGGAAACCTCTAAAGCGGTTGCCAAACTTCTCCATAAGGAAGCGAAAGATAGCACTGCCCTGCTGCATGCCCTGGAGGCGCGCTATATACTGACGGGTCCCAGACCGCAATATAGAGACTACCCTCATCAAAATGAGTATTCACCCCTGGACGAGGACATCACGGAATCAGATGTTCGAGCAGTACTCGCGAGCCTGAGAAGGAGCACTGCCCCTGGGGCGGACGGTATTACATATAAGATGCTCCAGAACCTTGACGACGAATCAATAACTGTCTTGACCAGTTATTATAATGACGTCTGGAAGACAGGTACACTCCCGCAAGAATGGCGTCATGCTGACATAAATTTAATTCCGAAACCAGGCAAGCAGCTCGCCCTTCAGAATCTTCGACCCATATCCTTGACGTCGTGTGTTGGGAAACTGATGGAGCATGTAGTGCTCCGGCGGCTGCACCCACACTTGGAAACCAACATCTTCTTCCCTGACACCATGTTCGGGTTCCGGCCGCATCTCTCTACTCAGGATGTTCATCTTCAGCTTAAAGAGGAAGTGATCGATCATCCCGGCAGGACCCAGGCCCGTGCTGTCCTGGCCTTAGACCTGAAGGGGGCCTTTGACAACGTGTCGCACGATGCCATCTTGGAGGGACTAGCGAGTTTACATTGTGGTCAACGAACTTATGATTACGTTAGGGCTTTCCTCATGGGTCGAACTGCTACCCTGGGTATCGGAGACGTACGCTCTGAACCGATACGTCTCACTGGTCGAGGCACCCCACAGGGTTCGGTGTTGTCGCCCACATTGTTCAACGTGGCGATGGCAGGACTTCCTCCGCTGCTGTCAAGAATTCCTGATCTGCATCATTCGCTCTATGCTGACGACATCACGTTGTGGATCACCAAAGGCTCTGACGGCCACATCCAAGACAGCCTTCAAGAAGCAATTGAGATGACACAGCAGTACGCATCTGAGCGCGGGCTTACATGCGCGGCTGAGAAATCAGAACTGCTTGTGATTCGTGCACGAGCGAGGACCCAAGTAGTCAACCGGGAAATCGGCTTGCATCTCGAAGGAATTCCCATCCCTAGAGTGGATCGACTAAGGGTACTGGGCCTGTATCTGCAGAGCAACGGCAGAGCGACCTACACTATACAGCTGCTGAAGAAGCAATTCGCGCAGGTGGCGCACTTGATCCGCCTTATTTCCAATAAACGTGGGGGGCTCAAGGAAAGAGATACCATGCGAATCGTGCAGGCGCTATTAATCAGCCGTATGACGTTTCACGCCTTTATCACAAGTTCAATCGAACTGAACTAAATCATCTGAACATCTTTCTACGATCGGCAGTAAAGACAGCCCTCGGACTTCCCCCGTACACCTCGACGGATCGCCTGCTTCAGCTTGGCCTCCACAATACCGCAGAAGAGCTGATAGAAGCCCAAAGGAATGGCCAACTCACGCGCCTTCGAGACACTAGAGTGGGCCGGACTGTTCTCCGTAGACTAGGCTACCCGGAGCCGACAACACCGCTGCAACAGAGGTACCATGCCATCTCGCCCAAACTGGCAGCTAAGATCAGGGTCGCGCCAGTTCCGAAGAATATGGACCCCGCACTCCACACTGGTCGTAGGACCGCTAGAGTCAAGGCACTCCTGCGCCAGTACAGAGGTGTCCAAACTGTTTTATATGTCGACGCGGCGAGATATCCATCGGGCGCTGACGCTATGGCGCTAGCTGTTACGGACGCCAACGGCTCAATTAAGATTACGGGCTCCGTTCGTGGCAGGAACTCGAGCACGACGGCTCAGGAGACTGCCATAGCGGTAGCACTCACCTTCATACACCACATGGGCACAGGTTACAAACATCCCACCAGTCCGACATACACAATAATCACAGATTCACAAGCTGCGTGTCGCGCCTTCGCGAAGAATACATTATCTTTCGAGGCTTCACGCGTGCTCTCAACTATAAACTATCATACCTTTCCCATTGTTAAAATTGTTTGGACTCCTGGTCACTCCTCCCTTCCTGGCAACGAGAGTGCGCACGCGCTCGCCCGAGCAGCAACCTTCCGGGCGCTGTCGACGGAAGCGGAGGAGGAAGTAGACACAGAGGACGCCAGCACAGTTCCACAGTCTTACACCCACATTACACTATATTACCGCACACAAAGAAGAACTCTGCCACCGCCGCACCCAACACTCACCAAGGCCGAAGCTGTGGCATGGCGACAATTGCAGACTCACACGTATACAAATTTGTACCACAAACATTTGTTCTTCCCCACCCGCTACCCAGATAAATGCCCCACCTGCTTGCGGCGGGGGCTAGCCTGCCACTGCATTTTTATCTGTTGTAGGCCGTCATTGCACCCGCCACCGCTTCGGTGGTGGTGGACGACGGCTGTTGTTGCGGCGCGCGTCCTTCTCTTCCTCTTCCTTTTCTTTCTTTTCTATTTTGTCTTCTGTCCGCACGAGGCAGCGGAGGTGGCTCAGGAACAGGAACAGAGCGACTAGCAGGCCCGTGCATTTTCGTTTCCTTCTTCCTACAGCCACAACAACTTACGTGTGGCGGGCTTTTTCCTTAGTTGCATGCTGCTCAGTGAAAAAGTGAGATGCGCAGGAGATTCAGCGCCAATTCTGTGCGTTCGCAACTTTTTGCTTTGATTCTTTTCCTTCCGGTGGTTTGTTCGGGTGGCTTGTATGCTAAGCGACGAAGGAACTCGGAGTCTACTTTTTCCCATTTGTTGCAGGTATTGTGCGCTTGCTTTCCTCATTGTGTGCAAGAATACTAGAATACTTAGAATACACTGAAAAGTTTATTGCAACTCCAAAAACTGATGATACATGCTCTATACACAACATATACTATACACTCTGTCCAACACTGTATCAAACAATGATATACAAGCTGCAGGTCCGTCCTGCTGGAGGGGAGGGATACAAAAAAAACACACAACATATTATAATACTCAATACACCAGCGCGGTCATGACGAGACCCTCCGGACGTACAACAAAGAAACGTGTATGCCAGCGCTGCAGGAACTGCGCCTCCCAATCTGTTTCCAGACGCTCGGACAGGTGCTTCCAGACGAGGAGACGGAAGCGCTGGAGCAAGTGCGTGAATATTGACAGTATGCTAGGCTGCAAATAAATCGAGAACCTGGCATGCGCTGTTGGCGGAAACGCACCCATACGCATGCAGTTTTGTAGTGGTGGAAAAGAAATAACTGTAAAAAATGAAAGCTCTTCTGAAGCGCGCGTAAATGTTGACGTTTTAAAGTAAGCTGTGCATATAAAAATATTTGCTCAGTTTATGGAAAGGCAATTTTTCTTTAGTATAGTTGTTTCCAAAACGGGCGAAACGTTTGGTTCAAACACGGCCGGCTGAGTACGCTTCTCTAACAGGAACGTGGATCCCAACCTACCCAAAGCACGCAGAGAGGGAAGGGCTGAATACCTACAAAAGACATTAGCACCCCGAGAAACGACGGTATACGTGGACGCAGCCACATACACCAGAACAGCGGGGCAGCACAACAGCAATGTGGTAACAATGGTGATGGACTCGACTCTACGCGAGATCACCAACGCATCACTACTAGACTGTGCGATAGTCGAGGCTGAGGAAGCGGCCGTCGCTCTAGCGGCAGCGGAGGGCTATCGATCTAAACGGTCTCTAACAATCTTTACAGACTCACAAACAGCATGCCGCAACTATCTTCGCGGCAGAGTCGGCCACAGAGCGCTCCGCATACTCCGCTCTGGGAGCCACATAACACAACGACAACCAAACGAAGAACCAATCAAGCATGCGATAGTATGGACGCCTGCACACGCGGGAGTAACTGGGAACCAAGAGGCGGACAGGATAGCGCGAGGGTGCACTTATTACCGAGCATCCAACGTAGGCGACCTCGAGGGGAACGAACCTGTACCCCAAGATTATTTGGCGATACAAAACCATTACAAGTGCTGCAGAAAGCGGTACCCACTACCACAAAACTCCCTTAGCAGAGAGGACTCAGTCGCGTGGCGGCAGCTGCAAACGAGCTCGTACCCGAACCTACACGTACTCAACAAAATGTATCCCACACAGTGCACTGACAAATGCCCTTGGTGCGAAGAACCACCCACGTTGTACCACATAACGTGGGCATGCCAGAGGATAAGCGTGGTACCCGATATAACAAACCCGAGTGCGAAGCAATGGGAGGGAGTACTCTCCAGCGATCGCCGAGTCGACCAAGAAGGTTCGATTCGGCGAGCACAACGGGTAGCAGCATACAGCGGAGCCCTGGACTAAGAACAACCGAGCTTTGTCTTAGAAGATGGACGAAGCCATTTGAAAACCGTAGAAGACAAGCCAATGTAGAGCTTAATAAAGTTTTTCACTCACTCACGCACTCACTCACTCACTCACTCACTCACTCACTCACTCACTCACTCACTCAATCACTCACTCACAGTCAAATCTGCATCTCTCCCTCCCCTGCCGTGGACTGCTTTGAAAAACAATATTGGAGAACGCTTTGCCCATGAGAGTTCTATGCCATAGTGTTATTAGGCCGCGTTCGCTGCCGTTAAACCCCAATGGTTTAAAGACGATGGATAGATGCCTAAGGGGTTTAATCGGCCAGCGGCTCGCGCCATCGTTTGCTTCGGCGCCGTACGATGGAAATAATTTTCCAGCGAGCGCTGCATCGGTGGTAAGGAGATCGGAATGTTCTTTGCTGTTCGCTTATCTATCACGTCCGTAATTATTTTCTTTCTGATGACGCGCCTGCGCATTTGTTGATAGAAATAAGGCAATACATATATTTCTCACCTCAATTCTGAGAGAAGCAGCGTGGTTCTTTGGTGGAGTGGCTGCATGCTCGCCTCCCACTGCGAAAGAACCGTGTCCCAGTCCGCGAATCTGCGAAAACTTTTATTGTTAATGCGAGCACCAACGGCAGCTCGAAGCTGTCGCTTGTTTGAACGTGTTCTGACAGCCAGCCTGCCAGCCCCTCCTTTTATCCTTCCCGAGCATTGGACTCGATATAGGTGTTTCAGCGCCCGGAGTACTCCCTCTCGGTAAGATGAAAAAAAAAAAAAAGCACTGGCAGGATGTTTAAAAGTGACGTAGAATATACGTTACTTTTTTCAACCAGGACCGGCAAAAAATTCTAGGGGCACTTTGCACCACCAAATTGTGGTAAGATGTTGTTTTAAAAAACTTTATTTTTTCACCGATGTAGGAGGCGCCCTACTCCCCGTCCCCGGAACGCTGGCCATATGAACCCGAAGCCGGCGCCTCCGCGAATAAAGACAGGCGAAGAGATGGTGTTTCCTCGCTGCTTAAGCCGCCAGGCGGATAGCTTGCTAGTGGTTGGCGGGGGACTCGCTCCGCAGTAGGAGTTCCAAGGCTTCTATACTAATTATGATTTCCTAGGTGCCAGGAGAATCAAGACATTGCCAGATTATATGATCCAGAGTACCCCTCTCTAGGCAGGTTTCGCATTTATCGTCCGCCTTTTCCTCCACTTGCGTGTGGAAAAGCCAGACGGGACTTGGAAAATTCCCAGCTGGCAGGCGCCGTCAAGCGATGGCCTGCTTGTTACTTAAAGTTCGGTCCGGTGGTGGCAGGGACCTTCTGCTCAGTCTGTAATGTTCTAAGATTTACGTATACGTTTTCAGCCTTTCGTCCATACCATTGCAATCAGGCGGCTCTACGGCTGCCCGGAAGTAGAGAGCTCGGCCCAGCTCGTACGCCGCCTCGTTGTCAAGGACGAATTCGTACGCGGGGGTTCAAATAATTAGAACCCTCCTTTCAAGTTTTCCTTTCTCCGTAATTTTGGCTGCCTCCTTCGAGACCCCCCCTTTCCCAAAGTTCCAGACAGCCATTATTCTGTCACTAATAACTATGCTGGCTTTCGTTCCAACGCAAGCAAGTGCTATCGCAACTTCTTCAGCCGTGTCTACATTTCGACTGATGCGGCGGTGGCGGTACACCGCGGCCGTTGACGACCGCAGCTATCTCCGCCCCCGACTTCCCGCTAGCCGCTTCCACATAGACGACATCCTCCTGCTTCATTTTCCACGCTCTCTTGGCGAGCGCCTCGGCTCTCTTTTGTCTCCTCTCCTTGTTGTACGTAGGGTGCATATTTTTAGGTAGGGGGGTGGGGGGCACTATTATGTATTCGTGACACTGTCGTGGGATTCCCACTTTGTCGATTTTTCCCCTGACTGCAGTCCTACCCAGCTGAGGATGGTCTGCCCGTGGTGGTTCTACTCAATCTAGTTGCGCCATGCACACAGCTCCGCTAGTTCCGTCCAGTTGTTGTACACCCCCATTTCGAGGAGGAGTTCAGTCGAAGTCGAGATGGGTAGTCCCAGAGCCCTCTTCGCGCATCGTCTGATAAATGCGTCTATTCTCTGCTTTTCTTCTGATCTGATGTTAAGGAATGGTGTGGTGTAACATATGCGGCTACTGATGTAAGCCTGCATTAGTTTCAACAGGCTCCGTTCCATAAAGCCCCGACCATTGAGGGCGATTCTCCTGAACAGACTCGTGACTTGCCTGGCGTACGCGTTCATCTTGTTTACCGTTGTATCGTAGTACCCATTTGCTTGTAGACAAAAACCCCAGGATTCTAATTTGTTCGACATTCAGCACTGTTTCGCTATGCACGGTTATGTTTATGCTGATCTGGCGTTTTGTACCTGAGCGCCCTCGGGTTGTAGATTAACAGTTCCGATTTTTGCGGACAGTACGAGAGGCCCCTTTCGGCCGCAAATGACACCAAGGTGTCCACCGCCGCCTGCACGCCATTCTCTACGCAAGCGTCATTCCCCTGGGTTGCCGACAGGTTGACGTCGTCCACAGTACATGTTGAATTTTAGGTTTGCTACCTTCATTCGGTTCTGCCGAGAGGTTTCGCATGGCCACATTAAAGAGCAACAGGGACAGCACCGAACTCTGCGGCTTACCTCTGATTCCTGGTTGACGGTGGAGGATTCAATGTCCTGAAACTTTATCGTTCTACCCGACGGGAAGTCTTTTACGCCGTCGTACGTCTTCTTTCCGACCCCCAATTCTTGTAACCCAAAAAGAACCGGCACGTGTTTTACTTTATGGAAGGCCTTCTTCAGGTCTAGACCTACTAGTACCCTCGCGTCCCTGGTTTCGTTTTCTATGATGTCGTGTCTCAAGCGGAGCATTGCGTCCTGTGTGCACAGGCCGGGCCTGAGACCCAACAATTTCGCGCTGCCACAGGTCGTTAAGCTCCATGGAACGAGTTAGTCGCGTTTGTATACACACTCCGTCAATTTCCCTATACATGATGTTATAAATATTTGTCGTAAGTTTTCTGGTTTCGGGGGTTTGCGTGGCTAGGTATTAAAATGACGTTTGCCGTCTTCCACTGCGGCACCTCTTTCAGTTTTTTTTTTACCCCCAGCTGCCATTTTATTGCGAAACCATTACTAATCTAGGATTCGAGCTTTCAGCTTAACGCGGCGGTAGCCAGTTCTTACCCACGTGACGCTGTGACGTTACACCCCACTTGACAATAAGGTGAGAGCTGGGCTACCAACTTAAGTGGTTGGCGTAGTGCGACAGTAGTCATGCCTTACCAACGTGACGCTGTGAAGCCACCCCCCGTGACACAAACGTGAGACATATGCTTCCAACTCAAGCGTTCGGCGTGGCGTGATGGTACTGAAATAACTCTTTATTAGGGCTGACTTGCGCCCGCAAAAGAACTAAGCAACTCGGCGGCGGCGATAGTAACAAACGTACTCGTCGGTCGTCGGACAAAGAATGCCCGTCACAGTCGTCAACGCTCAATTTAAAGGCTGCACAGAACAATCTAGATAACGTCGCAAACAGCTACCAGCACGGGCTGGAACATTGTGGAAAGACGCCCGAGTGTCCGGAACCTTCGAGACAGATCTCGGTGCATCTTGCGCTACAACGAAACTGATAAAGGTGTGTCTCGCGACATCAAGCATTAACAAACAAAGATTGCGGAACTGATACGTGGTCCAGAATCAGAGTGATAAGCCTGTATGCCGGCGGCTTTAAAAAACAACAAATACAGTTTTGAAAGTTCCGCGGCAAGATTTTGCATTCTCGCTACCGCAACGACACACAGGCACGCCCGGACGGCTTTGTTGAAGCGTGAATTTATATGTGGGCTGGTAGCTCACGCTATCGCATCATACCCTTAAAGGATGAGCTTAAGTGTCCCCAATAATGTAGCACCTTACACTGATAATGCGTGATAGAGGACTAACGTAGCAGGCAAAAGAAGCTTCCGCCGTTGATTTTGCAATTCAAGAATGGTTACCCAGAGCTAAACCACAACTAATATTTTTATTTTAGTATTAAATGTAAAACCTGGACGTTGCTGCAGTTCGCGGTGTATCGCGCTTCCCTTTCAGAGTTTTTGCTAACAAGGTCGGGGCTAGTGCCGCATAGTGCAAATTTCATTTCCCTCGCTCATGTTCGAAGCAGTGTTGTATATAATTATAGTTGATTAAAGTAAAGAAATGCGTAGTATCTGTCATAATTTATCCTGCAAGTGTGAGATAGGACGGTACACTGTCGCTTCTTTCGCGTGGCGTTCCTTCTCGAGCATATGTTGCGGTGCTTATTCAAGCGTGGGATTTACGATATGGCATCGCTCCTATCACGCTCCATTCTCATACAACGTTATACATCATGTTTGTCCTAGGTTACGCCATGACGTAGCGGTGGCGGTCCCCATGGCTGCTGAGTTTCTAAATACTACCAACAGAAAAACCTCGCGATGCTGCACTTCATACATCACCGACACCGAAGGCATGCCGCGAAGGCAAGGCTTCTGATGCGGCTTGTTCACTGTTCTATACGAAATGTTTGGTTCCTTGGTGTTACTTTCATCGGTTGTTTCCGCGCTTTGACGTCGTGTCATTATCCAGCAGCACAAGCAGTTCTTATGAGATCCGAAGCATCGGGACGCAGCAGTTTAAGGAGTATGATCACCGTATATAAGTACAGTAAATGTACTTCTGTGTGGTGATACGCAGATTTTTTTTGCTTTCTCTGTGAGAGCCCCGATAATTTCGCGTGAAGTAGCATATTAGCTCAACCACCTTGTATCTCGGGCTGTAGTAAATTCGAAAAACGAAAGCGGCGCATCTTTTCTTTCCTGCAGTAAATAAAATGACTGCTGGGTAAACTTCAATTTATCTAAAGTTAAATTGGTTCACAGGAAGGGAAAGGCGCAGTAACTGTCACACTTGCTCTGTGGACACCCGAACCGCGCCGTAAGGGAAGGGAGGAAGGTGGGAATGAAAGTGGAAAGAGAGAAAGAGGAGCCGTAGTGGAGGGCTACGGAGTAATTTCGACCACCTGGGGATCTTTCATTGGGAAAAAATGTGCACATGTAGTACTGCAAATCGATCAAGGCAATAAACGAAAATCAATGAAGCATTCATCAGTTTGCTTTTTCTGTGTAAATACATGCACCGAAGTGCCGTTTGAGTGAAGAGCTGGATATTCATCAGCAGCTATGATTGACAAACTGGAAGTCCCCACTTTTGTGAAATACGTCTCCGTGGCTCATTTCAGCCTAACCGAAAAGCTGGATCAATAATCGTAAACACGGAAACGCAGACGATGCCAATTAAACGTTTATATTTCTTTAAAATTCAAAAAAGCAAGCTCCTAAATTTCCCTCTTCTATGCGCTAACAATGCTTTGAAAGAATATTTGCTATAAAGGTGTGCCTTTTAAATAATAATAATAATAATAATAATAATAATAATAATTGGTTCACAGGAAAGGAAAGCGCACATGTTCTACGGCCACCTGAAACACTCAGTGGGGAAGACAACAAGGTGGGAGGGAAAGCGGAAAGTGAGAAAGCTGTGTCGTAGTGGAGGGATTCAGAGTAATTTAGACGACCAGGGGTCCTTTAACGTGCACTGATATCGTACGGCACACTCTTCGTTTCGCCTCCATCTAAACGCAGCAGCCGGCGGTCGGGATCGAACCCAAAGCTTCTAAACGCAAAATCAGAAAATAATACACGCGTAAACAAGCAATTAATTTGAGAGAATGCTTCCTCCTCGTGTTGTCAAAGAAGCCAAAAGCAAAAAAACATTTTTTGCGTTAACAGACAAACGTTATATGACTTTGGCTTGTTTGGCAACACGAGGAGGAAGCCTTCTCTCAAATCCCTTTCTTGTTTGCGCCTGTCTACTTTTCTGTTGTTTTGATGCAATGTACAGCAAGCATGTGGCACTTAAGCAAAATTTCTAATGTCACAATTACCCAGCCAAAATGGCGAGAATTGGGCCTAGTTGGTTATTCATATTGGTTTCACCGCGCTAACACATTGAACGTGTTAGCTCCGTGGTGTTTTGTCTTTTCTGTCGTTCAATGTGTTAGCGCGGTGAAATCAATACCCAGCCAAGTAATTACCCTACTCTGCACGGCATTTCCCCAATGGATGGATTTCGTTTAGAAAACTTCCACACACTTTGGTGCCACCGTTCCCTTTGGATAATACTTAGAAGTTATATTGCGGTGCCCACTAGGCTGGCTTGACTTCACCATGAGCGCAACTCCTTTTTATTGTTTTTCCACGTTATCTTGATGATTGTTTGCCTGCTTATTTCCTGTTAATTTGTGACATTCTAACCTATTCCAGCGCTTTATGCATCTTCTTTGTTCCAGTTTGCCCCAATTTCGACGCCTTCTGCAGAACTTTGTCATTACAACCCGTTTGCACGTGTCTCCAGAATTCAACGACACGCCGCTAATTAGGCATTTAATTTAATTTTCTCTCTGTAGTTAATTTCTAATTACTGCACAAAGAATAAATTCGTAATCGGTGACACTTTTTCACCCTCTACCTCCTACAATCGTTTTTACTCCTAACTTTGTAAGGAACGACCTAAGGCGTGCAGAACGTTTTGCGTTAATTTACATCTGGCACAAAATCATAAATATTGTCAGTTAAGGCTTTTGCCTTAACACAAACATTAGCAACAAAGTAATATAACAAAAATGTTATCGAATCAACACATACTTTGAGGATAAGTGCATCCATAGACGTTAAGGAGCTTTGAACGCGTGAACCATTTCACTCATTGCATTTCGAAATGTATAGACCTCCTTCATGTTTGCAAACAAACAAGACGATCGAGGTGGCGCTGCTCTCGTCAGTGATCCCACGGTAGGCAAAAAGCCCGACCGCGGCACTGTGGCCAAGCTTGTCAAGGCTGTGTTATTGTGATTTGTTGGCGCCTTCTTGGCAGACCACATGCTAGTATTTCGTGGGCCTCAGCGGTGAGGACTGAAGCGATAAATTGAGAAACTCTACGTACACGGCGTGCAGCGTACGGACCCGCATGCCGTACCGATGAATATTGGGTTCAAAGCGCACAAGAGAAGCGTTGTTGCCAGCCAGAAAAAATGAGAGACGTTGACATCTATTTGCTGTTTTCTCACAAAAAATTAAGCGCGGAACGCATCGAGGATTACAAAGCTTCGGGTGCTTACAACTACTTTGAGTCGAGTAATCTGACGGTGATTGTTCTCGCTTACAAATAGCGCGCGCAAACCGCAAAGAAGTAGTCCGCTCGAATCATATCATTGCGTTATCGGATGATTCTTCACACCAGGCGGCAGATGAGCGTTCTTTGTAAGCACGAAACACCTCGCTAGCGTCGAGCGGCTGCATGGTTAAGATGATTTAGGTTAGCACGACAACAGCAGCCTTGACACCACATGGATTTGCGTATCATTTTGTTATTCGTTGAAATCACAACGCTGCGCGTCTGTTATATCTGCTCTGTTCGTGGGCGGCAGTCGTCGTTAATGGTAGCAATTTCATCACGGGTAGTCACACCGTTATCTTAGATTACAATTACGAGCAGCAGCGGCCAATGTGGTTACGTGGGTTCCGGTAAAAAACGTCCCAGGAAAAAAATGGTCCCGGAAAAAAGGGCCCCGGATAAAACGTCCCTAAACAGATGCAATCAGACGTACTGCTAAGTCGAGCTTTCGCCTTGCCTGGTGCTCGGCTTATCAGCGATGAATTGCGCTCATTGTAATAAACTTTTAGTGTTTTATCTTACATCTTTTATGGTTTTAGCTTGAACATTATTTATGTTTTGATCCCCGCCATTTTATTTGGTTTTTCACGTTCTGTAGTTCTTTTACTAAAGGCTTAGACTGAGTTTCTTCGTGTCTAGCCGCAGTAATGTATGCTGCAGTGCTTCCTTCTACCCGTCCGCTTATAATTTGCAAAAAATACTAATGATGTCGTGCGTTCGCCAAAAAGACAAAAGAAAAACATTATGGAGCCGAAATTTGTGCGGTTGAGGACAAGTACGTCTCTCAAATGTGTAATACTAGCCGGGTGATTGGAGCTATAAAAGAGCGATATTTCCTAGCTTGGGAACTGGGAACTATGCACTGCATGCATAATACTCGCTGGATGTTGTATAGTGGTGGGGTTCTTTTTTTTTTCGCAATGCTTTCTCGCCAAGCCTTCTCCACTTCCTGTAAACGTGTAAAGCACCCAGAGGGCCCAGTGCCCAAGCAATGATTACATCTATTCTAAAAAAAAAAGGCATCCAATAAGATGTTTAATTTTTTGCGAAGTGAGTTCCGGGCAGTCTTTCAGTCAATTTCACGGTGACCTTTTTTTCTAGGGACCGCTTCCTGAGGGGACCTTTATGGGCGTTTTTTCCGGGGCCCTATATTCCAGGGACCTTTTCTTCGGGGCTGTATCTTCTGGGGACCTCTTTTCTGGGGCCGTTTGTACCTTCACCCGTGTTTCCGTAGTTAGGGCGGCCCAGTTCGGTCTCGGCCACTGTGGCCGCGCTAATGTAAGATAAACCCCACAACTCGCATTCACAATCAGCCGCTGTGAATACAAATAAACACGCTCGGCATAAATAAAAAAATGCGGCTCTATTCCAAAACAGTAGCTACCAACGTGAAGTGGGAATCTTCATCAGGAAATAAATTAAAATAATTTGACGTGAACGCGGCAAAGGTTAGCCATGCAACATATATATCACGGATTGAGGTGTGCAACACAGATCTCACGGGTAGCAGCTCATTGCATGCGCATATACATACAATTACTAAAGTGAAAAAAAAAAAATGGCCTTGAGGAATAGTTTGCATAGATAAACACCTATGCATGCTCCAACAAAGAAACAGGCCTACGCATTACAACATATATATATATATATATATATATATATATATGTCTGCCTCGTCTAACTATGTTACCTGCGCACCCACACCCGCACCGGCACTAAAACAGTACCAAACAGAACCAAACTTGAATTATTCGCGACCTTTCATCCGGTAGACCGCTCTGGCGTAAAGGTGAATAAGCTCCAGTTTAGCCGTGACGACGTGTTTGCCGCATATTCGATGAGCAGGCGGCGGTATCCAGCCTTGGCACTTTACCGCGGCGGCCCACAACAGTTTACGGCGACCATTGTCGGCCAGAAACCTGTGCAAGCTTACTAAACTTCCTCTTGTGTGCCTCTCAGCACATGTCATAGCGACGCGATTAGGCGGCATGGTGCTCTGCATTTCCCGGCAGCCATCGCACAATCATGGTAGGCAAAGCGACTGAAGCGTTGTTGTGCCTACCACGCGAAAGTCACTAACGACGACAGCGCCACCGCATTTTCATGACGTAGCCGGAGTGAAGGAGGTCTATATGACAACACTCTATGGTCGCCTCTGAAAAAGATCAGATAGATATGTCAGATATATTTTATCAAGCATCATATGGCTACGAACATTTCTGCCAAAGTAGCATGAGGTTATTTTATTGCATATCCAAAAGGAGCAAAAAGATATTTGCCAGCACCGGTAACTGCTGTCTGCATTCATAGAGGTAGATTACAGTACTGTGCTATTGCTGCATACATCTTCTCAAAATATTTACCTGTTGGGTCTCTGTAACTGAATATATAGTGCAAGCTTTGGAATATAACTGAAAATGTTGGCGAAGTATGAGAATACCGGGCAATTGGTATCAAAATCGATTACATGGAGTAAGTGAGGGTGTCGAACGAAGAGCGACAAACTTATTCGCCCGCTGGTTCGGCGACACGTTGGTGTTGGAGGCAGACTTCCTACAAAAGGTGGGTAATATACGATGGGCAACGTTAAGGGGCAGTTCGGAATGAGGCAGATCGGCCGAGATCCGGCGCGCGCACCCCTTTTTTTGTGCCAACATCTTCGCTTAACTTGCTTGGCCCAGAAATATGGGGCACATTTTAGACGCCATTCAGAATAAAGCTTCTCATAACCAATTGGATTATTTTAGCGTCGAAAGAATTCGGACTAATGCAGCACTGGGGTTGTTTTACTTTGAAGCAGGGAGTGCATCGCTCGAAGCTGTTCTTCATTTTAGGGAAAGGCTAAAGTCCGACGAATCGACACGAAAAACAGTTTTACTAACAATACAAGCGCGCAGCAGCGGCCATCGTTCAGTCGAAACAATGGTTCCCATTCTCTCAGTTTCTAGGGCAGCTGTTACAGCGGCGCATTTTAGGATGGCCCTCAGGCACGGCATTTCCTGGTTGCGCGGTCAGCAACCTGCCATTGGTTGCGTCACGCCCACAGACACGCAACACTCAATGGTGGAAATTCCGACACAGCGGGTTGTCTCACCAGAAGCATACGGCCACAGGGGACCGAGCCACCGAGCAGGGGGAACGAGAGCGGCCGAAAAACCACCAGCGCTGTGGGCGTCCAAGTTTACATCTTTTAAATGTACAGTTACGCCAACCTAAACGTTCTCCAAGAGAGATACGCTTGGAACATATATGGTCGATTCTGCACAGCCAGCTCCGGTAGCTTTAAAAACATCTAAAAAGACTCAGTGTAATTTAGGTAAAAGCTGCTGGGGGCTGCAGCAAGCGCGTCCAGCCTCAAGTGCCGTGCAATAAACCTCGCCCAGTCCATTCTGCATAACCTTGATTTCAGCGCTCTGCGTATGCATTAAAAAACCTGCAGTGTCCTGCGTGAGGTTAGCCGTTATTTCTTTCGGCTTGTGTAGAGGTGCTGCTAAAATGCTAACTTTAGTCCCGTTAAATTACATTGCGTTGTGAGCAATGTGAAGGTTGGGCAAGTGCGGAATGAAGTCATTGCCCACCAGGAAGCACATTAGGACCCAGTCATCGACGATGCTGTCCATATCAAAGTCAAAAGGAATAGACTTCTTTACAGCTTGAAACTCAAGCTCTAGGTACTCTCGAAGAAGCGACAAATGAAGAAGGTGAAATGTGATCTCTTCGGGAACATTCATCCTCTTCTGACTTTGCCTCTTGCCATAGACAATCTCCTCTCGGAGCAGTGCACAGTGTGGATCATGGGAACACATCCCCAGCATGATCAGGTCAGCATCAATCCCATATAAGCAATGCCTCGTATTAGGGTCATAGACAGGCTGTGATCGTTGAGTCCGGATAAAATCCATCACCTTGTGCTAGCCTTCACCAGGGGTCTGGTGACCGGAAAGGTACACATTGATGCGTTGCCAGAGCGGGTCGGTAGTGACCTTGGTGGCCACGAACTGCTCCAGCTGGTCCTGCAGCCGGGCCATGAACTCCGTGCCTGGAGAGATGCAGTTTGAGTCAAATCTCTCCTCAGTAGGCAAGGTCTCTCCTTTGTCACGGGCCTGTTTCTCAAGTGCCGCGGCTTCCTTGGCAGACTTGAATCTTCGCCCTCGCTGTTGGTTCATCTTGGCTCTGGGAGCAACACCATCCACGGCCATGAAGAACGTCTTCTTTGGCTTGATCATCCGAAAGAGGAAATCAATGTAATTAAATATGTCCAGGAAGATCTTGTCCTCCGTGATCCGAAAGTGCGGGTCATCATCATTGGGATGTGAGCAGACATGGATGAGGCCATTCATGTCAAGGTACAGGTTGTCAAATTCTGGTATCTGATATTCTTTGACAACAGTACTCAGACAGGGGTAGCGTTCGCTTATCCATCTGTAAAACTTAGGCACCCCCATTTCGGTACCATAAACAGTTCGCGCGGTCTGCCAAAATTATGTCTGAAGCATCAGCTGGACCGTCTACATTAAACCCCACTTCTGCTGAGCCTGCGGCCTATCCAAATTTCTTTACCTGGCAGCTTACAGATCCATTCAAGGTTGAACGCTACCTTATTGGTCTGTCACTTGCCAACTGCACTCCACCGCTGGAGCAGGAATTCTACTCATCACCCGATACTAGGCATGATGCAGTGCCCATCCCAGAAAGTGAAGACCTCAAAGTGTCGACGGTCATGTGCTGCTCACTTTGCGGAGCCGAGTTTGAGTCACGAGAGGATCAGGTGCAGCACTACAAGGCAGACTGGCACAGATATAACCTGAAGCAGAAGTTATGCAGAGAAAGAGTTGTCACTGAACAAGAATTCTTGAACATGATCGAGGAAGTGTCCAGCATTTCTGGCTCAGAGTCGGGGACTGACACGACAACATCAGCAAATGAGACTGCGGAGTCGGCAAGCGGAGGAGAGTCAAGTCCTCGCCGTAGGGGGAAAAATGGAGCTGTCTCGTGTAGGAGCCCTGGTAAAGTCGGCCGTGCACCACGACTTAGGACAAGCAGCGTTGCATCAACTGATACTGAAGGAGAAGATACAGATGCTGACAGATCCGAGAACAAGGGCGCTCGCATGAACTACAAGGTGTACCTTAAGAATAGTGATGGCCAAGTTCTTGCCCTCTACAGACGCATTGTTCACGGAAAACGGGCGGCCCCAGAGAAACACGAAAATTGAGCACTTAGTGACGGAAATTATTCCCAAAAAGAAACACAAGGAAAAAAGTGTCTTTCTCGTAAACCTCTATAGCCCGCCCCGCCAGCGGGACGCGAATTTTCATAAACTCTTTGTAGGGGCCAGCAAGCTTGCTAAAAGCAACACGCTGCTAATTATAGGTGACTTTAACGCTCGCGAACAGCAGTGGGGATACCCCACAAATAATCAGAAAGGTATAGAGGTCGAGGATGCGGCGGAAGCGATCCAATGTACCCTCTTAACAGACGAAACTCAACCCAAGCGCCTTGGCAATTCTGTATGCCAGGATACGTGTCCGGACTTGACTTTTGCCAGGGGGGCGAAACATGCAACGTGGGAGAATCTGCTGGAGAATCTAGGCAGTGACCATTATATCTTGAAGATCACGATAACAGCCACCAACATCAAGCGCAAGCTCGGCACGGCCAAGATCACCAGAAGCAGTACACTCAGGAAGTGGATCGCACCGAGCAAACACCAGGGGTGGACCCTCGGCTACTCAGGCTATGGGAGGCACGCCGAGGGCTCACCAAGCGCTGGAAGAAGCAGCGCTTTAACAGGAAATTCAAGCTGAAGATTGCAGAAGTCACCAAGATAGCGGAGAAGTACGCAGCCCAACTGGCCAGGCAGAGCTGGCAGCAGTTTAGTAGCTCGCTGGACGGCACCCTCAGCACGGCCAAAACGTGGCGTATACTCAAGACCCTTCTCGACCCTATCCAAACCAGGGCCGAAGCGGGAAAGCTATCCGCAGACTCATCCACACCTTCGAGGGTACGGAGAAGGAACTGTTAGATAAAGTAAAAGAGAAATGCTACGGCACGACCTTGTCTGCAGCATACCCGAAACCATACTTGGGAAGACCGAACACCCACCTGGACAGACCGATCACCAGGGAAGAAGTGTTCGCTGCCATAAAGGTATGCACGCGCAACACGGCGGCGGGTGCAGACAAGATCCATAATGCACTCATACGCAACCTCAGCGACGGGGCAGTCGACCAATTGACAACCTTCCTCAACGGGCAGTGGGCCGCAGGAACGGTTCCTGAAGAGTGGAAGCATGCAGAGGTCGTAATGATCCCAAAACCGGGTAAGAAACTCCAGATCGAAAACCTCCGACCTATCTCACTCACCTCCTGCCTAGGCAAGCTCTACGAGCGTGTCGTTACTCGGAGGCTCCAAAATTACATGGAGGATGAAGACCTGTACCCCCACAGCATGTTCGGCTTCCGAGCTCACCTCCCCACGCAGGACGTCCTCATACAACTCAAAGAGGAAGTCCTCACCAATGTCCCGAGCGCTGGCGAGAACGCGGTCATGGTCCTTGATATTAAAGGGGCCTTTGACAACGTTAGATACGCGGCTGTAATGGAAGGACTCGACAACCTCCACTGTGACGAGAAGATTCATAGCTACGTGAAGGCCTTTCTCTCCAACCGAACTGCAACGGTTGGGCTCGGAGACCTTCGCAGCGATAAATTCTCGACCCCCAAGAAAGGCACACCTCAAGGGTCCGTCATCTCGCCACTACTTTTCAATGTGGCTATGATCGGACTCGCTAGACAACTTGAGAAGATCGAAGGCATACAGCACGCCATGTACGCTGACGACTTCACGGTTTGGGTTACCTCCGGATCGCTCGGTTAGAAAGAAGAACGGCTGCAAGCAGCGGCTACCTGCGTAGAAGAATATGTCCATGCACGAGGTCTCGCCTGCTCCACAGAAAAATCCGAACTCTTGCGAGTTCACAAAGGGAAGCACAAAGAGGGGACCCTCAATGTCTCCCTCGAAGGACAGCTACTTCCCGAACGAGACAAGATACGAGTCTTAGGAATGTGGTTTCAGAACAATCAGCGATGCAGCCATACGCTCGGCTTTCTCAAGCAATCGACCACTCAGGTCGCCAGGATGATCACGCGTGTGTCGCAGAAGCGGAGCGGTATGCGAGAGGGGGATACCCTGCGCCTGGTTCATAGCCTGGTACTCAGTCGCGTAGGCTACGCGCTCCCGTATGTCAACCTCAACAAAGGAGAAGTGGAAAGTGCAGATATCATCATCCGCAAAGCTTACAAGACAGCCCTGCACCTACCAATGAACACCTCTAACGCAAAACTGCTAGCTCTTGGCGTTCACAACACCTTCGAAGAGATCAAAGAAGCCCAACTGGTCACGCAGATAGCCAGGCTCCAGCAGACTCCTACGGGGCGCTCGCTTCTTAGGCGACTGGGGCTAGGTGCAACTGCGGAAATCGAGAATCGTACTGCGAGCATACCGGACGCAATTCGCCAGACGCTAAAGGTTAGCTCCCTTCCCCGGAACATGGACCCCAACTTGCATGCGGCCCGTAGGGCAGCCCGGGCGAAGTATGTACAACTAAATTTAGCTACAAGATCCACCACGGTATACACGGACGCGGCTCCGTATAAAGGAAGCTCACATAATAGCGCAGTGGCGGTAGCTATTGATTCCAACCTAAAGGAACTAGCTAGCGCCTCAGTCAGGGAATGCACGGTAACCGAAGGGGAGGAGCTGGCCGTTGCTCTTGCGGTGGTAGCCGGGTATCGATGTAACACGTCCCTTACCATTCTTACAGATTCTAAAGAAGCGTGCCGTAACTACATGAACGGCCGCATAGGTCGCGCCGCCCTCAGGCTCCTGCATAGCACGACCCCATCAAAAGTCAAACACAACATCTACTGGGTGCCAGGACACACCGACATAGCGGGGAACGAACGCGCCGATCAGGTAGCTCGAGGGTACACGAGCCGAGCTTCCTCCCAATCGGACGATCTACCCGAGAGAGTCGGCCCTACGTACTCCGACATTCTTAACTACTATAAGGGGGTACGGATCTGCTATCTGCCGCCTCATCGGGGTCTAAAACAACAAGAGGCCGTGTACTGGCGAAGACTGCAGACAGGAACATTCCCTAACCTGCATACCCTGATCAAAATTTACCCGTCACAATATCAAGACACCTGCCCATGGTGTGGTAGCAAACCTTCGCTATACCACATCACGTGGCAATGTAAAAATAACGACAGCTTTCGTAAAGACCCGAGTGCGGAACAGTGGGAGAGCCGGCTCTCCAGCGGCGATTTGGATTGCCAACTAGGTTTAATCCAGCACGCCCAGCGAGCAGCGAAGCTCAGCGGAGCCCTGGAATAGGGGCACCGACCCTGTGAGAAGACGGAAGATGGAACTCTGCCGCTACTAGCACAAGATCCTCCTAGAGAAACTAACGTATTTCCTATCCTATCCTATCCTATGAAAAACTAATCGGCCTTGAAATACTAACGTTGTATGGTGATTTTGAAGTATCGTGTTTTTTTAGCATGTACCAGAGCCACGAGCGCCCGTTATCAGCGCAGTAATGCGCAGATTCATTGGGAAATCGTGCGCTTTAGGAGGCCTTGCCTGGAGAAAAGGGCAAAGTGCATATTACGGGAACTCTAACCGAACCTTTATGATTTCTCTCAAAAGTGTGTTTTATTGTTTCCAACTCCAGATATGTGAGCGGCACTGCTTTATCAGCATGTGATGTGAGCACATGTTTCTCGATTATGACACTTGACGTCCTCAAGTATCCTCTTAGGGGAAACTTTCAGGCTACTGCTAGTAAGTCTGTCACAAAATGGTGTGACATTTTTTTGTCGGGAGTGAGTGCTGTGTGCACTCAGAGCAGGAAACCTGGGCATGTGTCGAAGGATGGTCGTAAACCGGCGCATCAGACCCATTTGTTGTGTCCCCCCCCCACACACACACACAGACCGCATTGGTTTCAATTATATCATGGCGGACATAAGACGAGGAGTTCCCAAAAGGCTAATAAATTCCTTCTTTATTGAGTGAGTCTTGGTAGCACAGATGGTGTTGTTCCTCCCACGCATCTCGCTACCTGTTCGAAGCCATCCACGCCGATGCATCTAATTGTTTACTGATTAGCAAGAAATAGGATCCCTCCAGTTGCCAACGCAATGCAATCGCACTTATTGCACTATAATTGCGTCGTCGTCTTCAAGTTGGGTGCATGGTAAAAGTGTCGGCCCGCCGGATGAGGGGCCGCAATGTACGAAGGGGAGAAGACAGCCACTGCGGAAAAGGGAAGACTATAAGGGGAGAGTTTAACTTGTTTTATCTCTCTTTACTGCCCTTTTTCGAGGTTGTGCCCAACTATAAGGGCTGTATGAAAAGTGTAGTTTTATGTTTTTTTATTCGTGATGTGGGTTTCATGGATTGACTACATAAGCCTCATTATTTGAAGGTTTTGAAAGGTCTTGCTGGCTCTTGGAGTGCCCACCTGTTGTGTTGGGACGCAGAGTCTCAAGCAGAACTTTAGGCGATCGTCCTAGCCAGCTGCGGATTTTTCGACGATCTCGAAGTTCTAAATGCGCTATGTAAGTAGTAGCATAACGTCTTCGATCTTCTACAGACAAAGCGCCTCCTGCCTGCTATTTTGACTACCACTGCCGGTCAGTTAGAAAACCACAAGACGTACGACCGTATAAAAAGCCGCTGCTTTTGGCCCGGGCTTTCTACGAACATTGCAAAATACATATCATCATGTGCGTCTTGCCAGCATCGTAAGCGGTCAACATCTCTTCCTTCCGGGCCCCTGCAACCTCTTTCTTGCTCATCCGTGCTTTTTGATTCTGTTGCCACTGACTTATACGGCCCCTGCCTCTCACGCCCGCCGATCAGCGACGGGCTGTAACCGTCATCAACCATCTGACGCGGTACGCTGAAACCGCCCCTCTTTGCACCGGTGCAGCTTAAGAAGTTGCCGAGTTTTTCCTGCGGGCGATCCTCTTGCTTCATGGTGCTCCTCGTATCTTGATTAGCAATTATGGGAAAACATTTTTTTGCCAAGTCCTGTCGTAAGTACGCCGTGAAGCTAACACCATCCACAAGACGTCTTCCAGCTATCACCCTCAGACTAATGGCCTCGTCAAGGGCTTTCACCGCACTCTACCCTACATGATTTCCATGTATGCCACTCCTGATCATAAGGAGTAGGACACCATTTTGCCGCTTGTTACCTATGCCTATAACTCCGCCGTGCAACGCACCACTGGCAACAGTGCTTTCTTCTTAGTTGATGGCCGTCGACCAACAATACTATTCGACACCACCCTCCTGCTCGTGCCTCTCTATCTGCCTCCTTGGGCGGCCTGTTCGCTACCAGTATGCCCCATTGCCAGCCAATTGTTCGCCGCAACACTGAAGCCGCCCAGCAAGAATTGAAGCACCGCTGTGACCCACACCACCGCACTACCTCTTTTTCAACTGGTAATGAAGTCCTACTATGGACGCCAGTCCACACTCCTGGATTGTGCGAGAAGTTTCTTGACCGCTATATCGGTCCTTACACCATGCTCGAGCAAACATCTTCCGTGAACTACCATGCTGTCCCATCTCGACGTCGGCGCTCAGATGTTGTTCACGTTTCACGCATGAAGCCGTACACCCGCCGACCCGCTTCCACTAAACAGCGACCAGGGTGGCCGCCTCCTCGCCGGGGGGATTTGTGAGAGCGCGGTGACAGAACTTTCACCTCGTTTACTTGTACATAAGCATCAACATCATCATCATTCTCCGGTGTTCGAGAGATCACGTGCATACTTCTAAGTTCGAGCTGTAATAAAGATGTTTGCTCGAGTGGTGGCAAGTAGGAAGAACGAAATTCTGAAAAACAAAAAGACAAAACAAATTTCCTTTTCAACGATAACAACAAGAATCTAAACGGCCTAGTTCTGCTTATTCGTTTTAATTTCAAACCAATCAAGCAGCTCATGCGGGCATTTTGATTTTTCCTGACCGGTAGTTCTGCCATGGTGAAACTCAGGGATAAAGTTGCTGTCCATGATCAGCAAAGGTATGTTTCTTTTATCATCTCAATCGGTGAAAGCAAATGACCAGAAAGGAACTTGGGAAAATGCGATTAATGAAAGGTTAAGACCAAAGTACGCTTCAACATAATAAAAAAGAAACGTGTGACCAGTACAAAAGAAATTAACAACATGAACTGATAAACAGAAACTACATGAACGATGATATCAGATGACCAAAAATGAAAGTGAAAAAAAAGGCTTTGGTTTGATCTATAATCCGCGTCGAATGAAAATATTGCTGCCATTTGACAGTGCTTATGTCAAAGAAGGTGAAGTGGGCTAATGTTTTGAGCTCTTAATAAATGGTTTTGAATGAATCATGCAGCCTTATCATTTCCTTAAGTTTGAGCGATCAAGTTCACCAGGTAAAAGAAGCAGAGTAAGGCAGTTTTCAGATTTAGTCTGTGTGTGAAGCCATTTGGAAGAAATTGAAAAGAGGTCTTCAAAGCAAGAAATTTTGTTTCGCCAACAGTGCCACGGTAATACAGTTGTAAAGAGCTAGAGCCCAACACGGTCTGCAACTCCCGGTACAATTAAAAAGAGAAGACGACGCTAGGATGTGGCGCGTGCAGCACTGGTGGCGTTAGAAACATTTATTGCCAATATTAGAGAGGGTGGGGTGCGGCCCCTTATATGGCATTTGAGACATGTATGGAGGGCCCTCTTACATACCGAAGGAAAACCCTCGGAGGGCTATCCTAGCGAGAGCGGCAGTAATAATCTTGCGCCTGTCTTGATCGGAGGTTTTAGTGAGTATGTGCTCCGAGTAATGTAGGGCCGCTTCTGAAGAAGAAGGATGTGTGAATGAGGGACAGGTGTGTAATGCATGTAAAAAGTCACTAGGTTCGACACAGAGCTTACAGGAAGAGGGAAACTGGTAAGGAAAGCGGGCGGGGAGACGGATGCGGTATGGGAATGCGCGCGTTTGTATCTTGCGCTAATGGGCAGCTTGTGTCATTTTGAGATTCGGGGCAGGGGGTACGTGTGTTCTCCTATTTTCGCAATTGTAGTTACGGATGTCACGAAGGACAGCAGGCAATCCCCAGAATTTCTGGAAGGCCGTCCTTCCCACCTGGAAAGTGAGGCCTCGGACCAGTGATTAAGCCGTCTATATGGACCGGGAAGGCCCGCATGAGTGGGTGTCCAAATAAGGGTGACACATTGTCGGGGTTGCCAAAAACGGAAAGTTCGGTGGGTGTTGGGGGACACTAAACCATTGGTAAAGTTAAGGATACCCGTTTTAAAATCCACGATTGTTTTGTTTTAGAATCCGAGATGGGCGTGGATTTCATGGCTAGCGAAATGGCTGCCTCCTCCACCTCTGTTGTAGAATCGACAGGAATCGCGCAAGCAGAGAGAAGTTTTGGACGATTGTTTGTAACTGTTAGTACCTTAGATGAGCGTTTGCATAGTTGCCGCATCTACCTATGCTGCATTGGGGTCTTCTTCATATTGTATTTGAAAGACTTCCGCACTGCTTGTTCTGTGATTCCCGTTCCGTTCCGGGTTCATGTTTTAGGCAGGGGGGGCACTAAAATTTTGGATCGAATAGCAGGATTTAATGGGGTGCCTCTTGATGGGAATCCGATAAGGTATATGTGCAGAGGAGAGAGCAGAGCGCGATTATTGCCCCAAGCTTGAGTACATGGAGTGTCGCGGTGCTAGAAGGGAGGCGCAGGGCTATTTTTGTGCAACTGCGGAGTAAAGCGTTTACTCAATCACGCTCCTTGCTAGTGAGGGGGGTAAGAAGTAGCGTATGTGGCTCTGCTAGTATCGTGTGCGTGAGTGAGACGAAGTGTATTTCTTTCGTGAAGGCCTGTTTTTCGAACTGCTGAGAGTGACACGTAAGAGAGAGATCGGCAGAGCAGCGTTGCTGGAGGACGAATGGTCAAGGGGCTGCGGCTGATCGCGTCCCGCCTGGCTTTCAACCCGGTATACCAAACTTGGAATAGCCGCGAAGATCCCTCTGATCGCGTCCCACCTGTCCTATGACCCGGGTGACGAGACCTGGGAGTGGCCGTCTCCTGTTGTGATCCTGAAGCATGTAGCCAACACGCACGTTTGGAGTCGTGCTCGGTGCACTTGATAGCACGCGAGGATGTCAGCGAGGCATGGGTGATGGCTACTTCTCGCGAGGGTCCCGGTGAGACCGCCAAGGCATGCTGCATTGTTTATAAGGTAGAAGGACTGCATTCAAGGTATATTAAGTAGATCGGAAACATTAAGCTAACTGTATGTGCATCTTCCGCATGTGTTATTGGTCTTTTTGCGGTGTTTTCATGTTCGTATAACCACCGCGTTTTCTCAACATTACCGGTAGATGACGTGGACTTTCACATGCAAATTAACATTCATTTTTATTCCGCATTTTTCACGCTATACAAAAATTCCAGGATAAGAACTAAAAGCTGCTATCTAAGCAGCTTGACGAACGCACTTTCCCCTTGTGATGGCAGCGTACAGCGGCAACAACCATACAGAAGTGAAACGTAGTGAAAGAGCATAGTTCAAATATAGAGAAGTGTAAAATGTAATCAATAACCTTACTAATAATACCACAGATTGAACAAGCTCTATTTACAGATCAGAAACAAAATATATAAGAAATAGCACATAGATATAACGCTCAAGCATTTATACAAATTAGCACACATACACATATGTCCAAAAGTCTTGCCACCATACACAGAAAATCTAAGCAACTTATGCATGTTTCAAAACAGAAAACTTCAAAACACAGAACTTTTTTTTTTTGCATGTTGTATTGTCCATCTCTAATCTGTAACTTTGTGTTTGTGCTTGTTGCGCCACATTTCTGGATATTATGCGGCACAAACTAGCCCCTCAAGCCACTATTTTTAGATCCAGTGAATTCATTTTGCTCCATTCGAGCAGTTTATTATATGTAAATTTGCCTAAGCATAGTAATTCACTAACGTCCTCTGACTGAAGAGAGAAACTCGTATTTGTCGGCTTGTACTACAAAAACTGCTTGGTCATTAATTCTGGATATGTCCTTTATATAAAGCCTAAAAAGAAGGAATCTAAATATAGTGCCTTGCGGCAATCCACAAGACATATAGCGTAGAGCTGATAATTGCACTTCTATTGAATCGCTTTGTTGTCTCGTAGACAGATATGATCTTAGAATAGCAAAAACTATACCATGGAAGCCATACCGTTCTAGTTTAGAAAAAAGGCAATAGGGTTAAATCTATCAAACGCCTTAGCGAAATCTCTAAAAGCCCCTAGTGTTGCTTTCTTTGTTCGAAACCTTTAATATAAATTAAATTTGTGTGAGAAGGGCCAGTTCTGTTAATATACCATGCCGGAAACCCAAACTGTCGGGAAGATATTCTAGCACACTTATCGCAAGATGATACCACTTTTTTACAAACTACATTTTCGAATGATTTTGATATTACAGGCACCACAGAAGTGGGTCTATAATTTGAAAGCTTATTTTTGTCTCCCGTCTTAAAACATTGACTGACGTAAAGGGTCGGCACTGGAGAAATGAGTAAGCCTTTATATTGCTACTGCTTTTGCGAAACTACGCGAAGTGCTTGATTTTATTCCTGTTTAGTACTTTGTGTTTTATCATTCATCCTTATTATTTTCATGTTCAATTGTATCAATATTTTTGCTGACATTTTTTCTGTATTTCCCAAAAATCATCCATCGTCCTTATGACAGAGAAGAATTATGAGCACGTTCATAAGAAGTCATAATTCTCATGCTCTTCTTGTTATGACAGACTTAGCAGAAAAGTCTTTTCGTAATGACGATGACTAATGGATGAATCTGGGAAAAATTTAAACAGCTCAAAGTGTCTTTTGTTATTTGTTAGCAGGCAATATTTCATTCGGGTATTCTATTGGATGCTTTAAGAGGCTAGCTCCTAATTATGGGGGATTTAAACGCATCGCATCCTTCGTGGAGAAACGTAAACAAAAGCCATAATGGCAGGATGCGGGACCTAGATATTGCCCGCTTCTCATTTTTTTTTGACCAGAACAGACCGTCTCTCCCGTCTGGGCAACAACATGAAATTGAAACAAGCCCACACTGGAGCCTAGTTCCAACGCAGCCCACATGCAGATGGGCCAACTTGGAAGAGAATCTTGTGCCGGCCATTTTACCCTTCATACTGCAATTCCTCTTAGAGTCGGCTGCGTCCCTATTGAAAAAATTATTTGTTGATTAGCTCTGGTTAACCCTAGTTGAATTGCGAAAGCAATGGTGGAAGCTTCTTTTGCCTGCTACATTATTCCTCTATCACGCCTTATCAGTGTAAGGCGCTACCTCATTGGGGACACTTAAGCTCATCTTTTAAGGCTATGACTCGAGAGCATAAGCTACCAGCCCACATATAAAGTCACGCTTCAACCAAGCCGTATGGACGTGCTTGCGTGTCATATGGGTATGCCAACGGTTCTGGCAGGCTAATTCTGATATCACCCTCCCATATGAAAGGAGCGACCGGAGTTGCCAGCTCCGACAAGTGGCTTAGGGGTAACATGAATTCTGTATGTTGCGGCCTCTGATGGCTGCCGCGGATACCGGCGCCCCTCGACCATCGACTACCGAAGCTACCGCCGGACCTGTTCTGCCACTTGCCGCATCAGCATAGACGTAGACTGGCACCCCCGCCAGCTGTTAGCCTAAATAATAGAGAAGCTGTCGCGTGGAAGCGGCTACAAACTAATACCTTCATGAACCCGGTCTGGGCGTTTCATGCGCTACCAGACCTTAGAAACAATGATCTGTGCAAAGACTGTGGGGCGAGAAGGAGCCTCAACCACATAATTTGGCAGTGATCACAATCTCCAGGGATAGGACAAAATATTACAAGTAGAGTAGCTTGGATACCCTGCCGCGAACCGCGGATCTTGCGATCCAGCTCCGCACCGTCCATCTGGCGGAAGAGGCCGCAACAAGCCAAGGGCTACCTGTCAGCCTCTAATCCGCGGGCGCACGACTCCCCGTCTTCCCCGGCACGCGTGCCCGGGGCGGCCAAGAGGACTTGCATTTCCGATGGAAATAAAAGTTGTGCAACCAACCACCAACCATCATTTTCGCTGTCGAAGTATTGGTTTCGCAATAAAAGACAGTGACTCTGGCTATCTGCATTTTTTGCGGGAAAACACCAGTAGCGAAACCAATGTTAAAAATTTGTGCAAAAGAATGTACTAGGAGATCGAGTACAAACTTTATGCGAATAATCAAAAGCCATCAGCATCGCGCGCATTGTTGTTCTTTAATAACATAGAACTAGAATAAATTTAATCTCCAGTAGCAGTTTGAGCATTCGATCGACCCAAATACGAGAAAACTTTAGTTCACTGCTATTTGCTAAATTTGTAAATTATGCATTAAAATTATATGCTAGCTCTGTTCCTTAAAATTTTGATTATTAAATGTAATTTCGATGTCTTCACTTTTATGTGTACTTCTTTTTAAGAGCTCATTCAATTCACGCCAGAGAGTGTCCCCCTTGCCGCAACGCGACCAAAGAGATGGTCAGTGTAAGCGTGTTTAGATTTTCATAAAAACGTTTTACACTGTTTCTGTATTTCTTAAATGTGGAAAAATTGCCGGAATCACTTCTTTTCAATGACTGAAAAAGATAATTTTTCTTAGGAATCATTCTAATGCATTCTGTAGTGAACCATGGCTTACGGTATATTTTGTGCCTCTTCATAGGTTTTTATCTAAAGCAAAGCATGTAGGCATGCTTAAACCGAGTCAAGAAAACGTCTTAGGCGTCGTCAGCCGTAGCACACTCAAGCACAGATCTGAAATCATTTTCAGTAACAATATTTCTAAAATCTTCGACCAATTTTTCGTTGGTTTCTTGAACCAAAAATGCTTCACAAGGAATTCAAAAATACTTACATAGTGCACTGGGCTTAAAAAACATAAACATAGGCAAATGATCGCCCAGAGCTACATTTAAAACGCCAGCTCTGATGCAGTCTGTGGGATTATTTGTGAACAAAATATCAAGAAGACTTTCCCAGTCACAGTGTATGCGTGCAGGTTCTATCATTGCGTTTCAACAGTGAAATATATCAAGAAGCAAGGACATCTCTTCAGAACTTGAAGTAGGCTAAACTAGGTTAATGTTGCAATCCCCACCGATGTTAATGTGCAATTGGTTCACAGACACAAAATTCGGAAGCTTTTCCAAGTAGGCAAGAAATTCATCAGTAGTCGCTTCGGGGGAGGGGGGGGGGGGGGCAGTAAATAACGGCAAATATTAATTGTTTCCATTGGCGCGTCAGTGTCTCGTAATCCGGTGTAATAGCCGTGAATTCGGGGAGTATATACGTGGCATCCGTTCTGAAGCCAACTTCCTTACCTCCCCACCAGGTCTGTAGAGCCTGTTTAGGTAAACGCTTTTGTAACCAGGTAGAGAAAGGACTTGCTGCGTTTTATAAAATGTTTCGGTGATCGTTATGAATTGAAACCCGACCACGAATTTATAAAGAAATGTAGTTTCTTCATCGTACTTATTTCTTGCACACTGTGCATTAAAATATTGGAGAGAAAGGTGCGTACTGGTCGTTTCGACAAGCGATATCTTGAGTTGTGTTCGTCAGCACAGGTACCAAAGACGCGATAAAGCTTGAGAAAGGTTCTTAGGCAATATATTTCCAAGTCACCTTCCAATGAAATGCGGGTAAGGCTTGATGTCCCTGTTTGCCGCGCGAACACATTTCCGCCTTTTGCCCATGCATACCAGCAGCTCATCGTCTTTTTTCTTTCGATTGTCTTCCTTAGCAGAAGCTTAAGCTGGCACAAAGATGTTCGTTCGAAACACGGAAGCCTTTGTGGAAAATCCTAGGTCCTCGGCTTTGAGTCGTTTCCTACGTGCCTTGTGAATCACTTTATTGTCTTTGGCACGGTTGTTGAAAATGGCAACAGTGTTCTTGATTTCTGTGTCGTTCCAAACGGGAGCACGGTGGCACACATCGATATCCTGTTGATCTTATAGGCTCCCCACTGCGTCCCCCCGTTCAAGCATCTCATCAAGGTTTTCATTGTCTTCATACGGCGCACTCTATTTCAATATTCTTGTTCCTAGATTACTGATCCTGTTCATTTACTCTTAAAGAGTTGTCGCGCACCTAGTTCCTTATTATTTAAAGCTCCTGAAGCAATTGCTCATTAGATTCTTTAAGTGCAGCATTTTGCCTGCTTGTTTCGCCGTAATCTTGCTTCATTTTTTCGCGTTTTTTTAATGTTTTTTAGGCTGTTTTTTACCTCTCTCAGGCTTTCAGGCTTCAGAATAACAATCTCTGTCATATCGGTAAGAGTACACAAAGGCAGATCACTGGCAGCAGAGGCATCACAGATAGTAGTGCAAAAATGTAAAAAAAAAATGCCAGTGAAACCTGCGATTAAGGATGAAAGAATAAGCATCTCTGTTACTCCGCCACCAAAGTAACCACGAAAGCGATTACTTAAACAAATCTGATACGAATATTCCAAAAACAACCGCCATATTGACATCCGGCAGGGAAGACGTCCATCGCTGCAATGCTCCCGTTACGTGGAATTACGCTCTCGCTCGCGAGCACACAGAGGGAGGCGTTATCGCGTAATGGCTGGGGCTAGCATGGCTCGAAGCGGGAATTTAGCCTTAAAATGGAATCTCAGCTGGACTAAACTTTTCAAAGCTCGATACCACGAGGCGTGAAAACGGAGGCAAAGGTCACTCGATCAAACCTTTGTGAATATTGGCCTTTTTTGTTCATAGTTAGCAAGCTCTGAAAGTGCTTGGCATGTTTTTATTGACATACAGCGCTGATAACAATATTTCTGCTAAAGTTTCAGTACGATGTTTGCCATTTCGAAAACCGCATCTTATATGCTTTGCATTTTGAGCGCATTTCCAGGATGCTAGAAGATGATGCTTTTTACATATTCCCTTAACTTTCTGCTGGCTTGAAGAAAGGTCTTAAGAATATTAGTAATACTTTGAAAGTACAGTGTAAGTCTATTGTTGGAACATCTACAATCCCAGCCTTACAAATGGAACTGAAGACAGCATATTTTTAACGTGAGGAATATACTAGAGAGGAGAATATAGAGGGGAAAGTTCTATTTTGGCATATTTGTTGGACCTTTCAGTGTTTACTCGGAGTATATTTAGAATGTTGTAATTCAGATATTCCAAATTAGGGACGAAACTACAATATAATATGAAATCGATGGAATACATGCGAAAAACACTTTAGCGTAACCAACTTTCTCTAAGGGATTCAGACCACTTGCTTCATTCACTGACAGCATTATCCACGTTCTCCCTGTTTAAGCTGATTCGCAATCTACGGCCGTGTCTGAACCTCGGTTTCTCAGACGGAGTGTTTCCTTCTGGTACTGTCCCTCTGCGCTCCATTTTACGCAGCATATTTAGGCATCAGCCTCGTTTGCCATGGAGGGGCAACCATTGGCATCATTGTCCACTTACGATGTAAGTTTTCACGATAGTGATGGCCACCGATCTCTTTCCCAACCTAAAAGCACACTGTCGAGGATATATAGAATTGTTCTCGGTCGTTTTAACTCTTAATCGTTAGCACTCCTTTCTAGGTAAAAATCTCCGGCAGCGTTTCCGGCTTAAACCGTCTGAAGCCTAGAAGCATCAAAACTATATTTGTTGACTTAGACCAGTGTACCAAATCGATGAGTGCTCTAAATAACTTCATGATTCTTTTTTCGTAATACCAATGGTTTCGAGGAGCCATTTCAGGCTAAGATTGGCAAAAACTTGTTCGTCGTTTCATGCACTTCGCTTGAACGTGGATAGGTGGCGCCATGCTACCACCCTGTTTCAAAAGGGATGCTCCTATATTCCGTCCGTCCGTCCGTCCGTCCGTCCGTCCGTCCGTCCGTCCATCCATCCATCCATCCATCCATCCATCCATCCATCCATCCATCCATCCATCCATCCATCCATCCATCCATCCATCCATCCATCCACCCAACCATACATACATACATACATACATACATACATACATACATACATACATACATACATACGTACGTCCGTCCGTCCGTCCGTCCGTCCGTCCGTCCGTCCATCCATCCATCCATCCATCCATCCATCCATCCATCCATCCATCCATCCAAAACAAGAGAACACCGACGACGCTGAGCAGTGGTCTACCTCAAGAAAAAGCCAGCGTGCAGGCGCAGGCGTAAAATGCACCGCTCTGACCTGTACTTACCGGATGTCAGTTGAGGATATTTGCAGTGTCCTGGTAAAGCTACTTGTTGACCTCAATTACTCTGGACAACGCAATTTTCCTTAGCAGCGTTCTTTTGTCCCGCAAATGATGTAGCTGCATATCGTAATAAACGTTAACAGCAAGTATTCTGACTTTAAAACCACCTCATTTTTTTGGCACTAAATTGTGGTGCGAGTGGAAACTGGCCGCAAGATCGTCGAACGCAAATAACTATATTCACTGCCTCATCCGTATAGAAATAGAGACCCAGAGAGCCATTAGCAGCTGAAATTGATTCGGTGACCACGTGACCTCTCGATTATTAAATAACGCAAAAAGGAGGCAATGTGCCTTGGGGAATCTTATGTGGATTAATTTAGATCCCTTCATTGCGGCGTTCATTAATGCCAATGTGCCGCTTATTGACTTCAGAGAAAAATGTATATATTTTAGACCTACTGCGGCTGAAATATCCGTTTTGTAGAACAAACATATTTATTACTTGATACCTTTTTATTACAATAGCTATATTTCTGCTTTATTTTACAATAAAGTAATATATATGTGCTACAGCAGCCTTATTTATTAAAATGACATAATCCACGCAGTATATTAGATCCTTTAACGAAATGTAATACGTGAATCAGGATAACAAACTACTGTACTAATTTTCTCATGGCCATTCGGGATAGATAAAAATGACAACGATGACAAGAAAAAGGACAATAACTAGCAGCTCTACAACAGTATAATAAGCATACAAGCATATCTAAATTAAAACCCTTAAAAATCTTAAACGATAAAACCGTATAAGGATCAAGTGATAACAAAGCACAAACAAGCAACCTTGAAAAAAGTAAGCAAAGAAAGAAGGGTAAACGAAGCATGCGTCAAGTGCATAAAACGTGGAAATCGTGTCTAGTACAAAATCAATTAACAGCTTAAAAAGGTAAACACACATCACATGAGAAATGACATTAGATGGAAAATAAGGAACGTGAAACGAATGCTTGTGTCTGATGCATAATGCCCGTTCAAAGAAAGGAACGCTGCCATTTAACGGAACTCATTAAAAGCTAGTGAAATGGGCGATTGTTTCGAACTCACAGCAAAGGGTTTTGAACAAATAAAGCACCTTATGAGCTCGTGAATTTCCAGCAGTCAAGTTCATAGGGACCGTCTTATATGACGTCTACTGTATGTGAAACCATTCAGAAGACGTCGAAGTAAGGTCCTCAAAGCAAGACATCCGGTTACACGCAAGTGTGTCGCGTTAATACAGCACATCAACAAGCTTTCGTAAAACAATAAAAGAATAGCAGGCTGACATAACAACTAGTAATGCAGCAAAGGCGGCTAATTAGTTTTCCATAATTATTTTCTAGTCGCTACAGTTAACACTAAACCGACATCAAATGAAGGGGACAAGATAGAGGTTACAAACGTGAACTGTATATTCGTTTTGAAGCTCAGCTTATGGTTGGTTTTTGGTTTGTGCGGTTAACGTCCCAAAGCCACTAAGGATATGAGAGACGCCGTAGTAGAGGACTCAGGAAATTTCGATCACCTGGGGTTCTTTAACATGCACTGACATCGCACAGCACACGGATGCCACATCGTTTCGCCTCCATCGAAACGCAGCCGCCGAGGCCGGGATTCGATCCCGCTTCCTTGGGCACAGTAGTCGAGCGCCTTAACCGCTGCGCCATCCCGGCGGGGTGAAGCTCAGCCTATGTATGTACAAAAAGAAGTACATATACACAGAAAGGTAAGCATAATGTAAGCAATAGGTTTTCATAGAATACAAATCCGTATATCAGCGCTTTCTGTCGAAAATACGCAACGGGAAGGGCGAATTCTATTAAATGCATTAGTGACCCATCGATAGTGCTGATGGAGAGCGAGATTGAGTTGGTGTCCAGAACAACGATACGAAGCAATGATATAGAGTTTTCTGGTCCACGAATGTCTATTTTTACGTGTATCTCACCTTTTGTGCATTTGCTCTTTATTATGTGCATACATAATGTGAGCATCAAAACGAATAAACTGCTGTAAGTTCAGGCTCGTTACCTCTACCGTGCCACTGCCCTATGGCTTCAGTTTTGTGTTAAATCAGCACGCTAATAACGCAACATTTATCTCGCATTCTCGCAATCTGCAAGCTTGGCGCGCTTATCGCCATGAATACCCGACAGAAACAAATCAAAGAAAAAAAAACTTTGAAGGCCACTGTTATTTTCTAACGATTTCTGAGCCTCTACATTCCTGCGTTTCGTGCACATTTTAGGTTGACCTTTTGTCCTTTCCAGCAGTCATGTACTTCTTTATCCTGTATTGCCATCAGCCATCCCAAAGAAAAATATATTTAATTAAGAATATTGAGGGGAAAATTCGTAATGTTTATTAAATAGAAATTTTATTCTGAAATGCGCTCAAAATATATTGGAAATAGCTTTGGTAAATTTCTTGGTGAAGATTCGAAATATATCTTTAAAATATGTCAAAGATGCTACTAATCAAGTACTTTTTGAGAATATTTCAAATGGTTTAAAAACACATTCATATTTAGCACTTCGCAATGAGTTACAAATATTGTTTTGTGACTCTAAAGTTAATTCGTCTGGACAACCCTTCAAGTCTTTTTCAATATTAAAAGTATTTTAGGCCTTTTCGGAAATGATTTACCTGAAAGTATGCTTAAAGCGTATCCCGAATACGTGAAAAATGCATTGTCGTTTCTGATTTGTTGGCAATGGAATCAAAATGTACTTTTGCATATATAAACTTAGTTCGGATAAATTAAAGCCTTGCTCAGTGTTTCCAAATTATTTTTCAAATTTATCAGAAGTTCGAGACTCAAACATCTCCGAGCAATTCCAAATACATAAAAATACAAAGGTGTTTTAGACTAACGCGTTTATGACACCTTAAATTAGAAATTTCATTCCGCCACCCAGAATGCGGCGCAAAGAATGTTTGGTTAATAAACCTGTTACGAAAATCCCAGAAACCACCGCCACGTCGACGCCCGCCATGGATGAGGTCAGTCGCTACACGATATTAGTAGTTGCAAGTCTCCCATTACTTGACGTTATGACAGTTTTTGTCTGAAACCAAAGTGTCCATATTAACGAGGCACGACTATAATTGCAAGTCTCCCGTTACTTGACGTTATATTCCTACATGCTCGCACACAGAGGGATGCTGTATCGCATAATTGCCGGGGCTAGCAAGGCTCGAGCGGGAATTTTGCCTTTAAAAGGAATGTCAGCTCGTGTAAACTTTTCAAAGGTTGATAGGGGCGTGAAAATGGAGGCAAAGGTCTCTCAGTCGAACCTTTGTAAATGCCTACTTTGTTCATTGTTAGCAAGCTCTGAAAAGGCTTGACGTATTTTCTATTTTGTGCAGCGTTGATAGTTATATTTCTTGTGAGTTTTCCGCACAATTTTGCTATTTCGAATAACGCATCCCACTTGTGATGCGTTGCGACGGTTTTTCAATGATTCTGGGAACTGCTACTCAACATATTATTCGTTTACTTTTGCTCGCATGAAGAAAGGTCATAACTACATTAGTAACGCTTTGAAGGCACACGGTCAATCTATTTGCGGAACCTTTTCGATTCCTGAATAACAAGCCGAAATCAAGGAAGTCTATTTTAAGTATCAGAAATATACTAAGCAAGAAAAGTTGTTTTTCTGCCATGGTTCTGGAAGCGTTTCACATCCTCTGTACAAGAATAACTATGTGTTGTACCAAACCAATCTTTACCTAAAGCCAGAAGTGCCTTTGGGGTACAGTAAATAAATACACCAACCCATAAAATATCCGCGATGTGCATGAAACTGCTTTTACAAAACATTTCTATGTGCTGATTGCGGTGTAATAAGTTCGTCGACTTCCTGCCTTTTAGTAGCCAATTTTTCAATTACTTACCGCGGTAACCTCTAATCAAGTAAAGCATGCCGAATATTATTTGATAATCACGCTGAAACGCACAATAATCTAAATTTGGATAGTAAATTTATTATTTTAAAAATTGCTATGCGAATACTTTATCTAAATTTTGAAGATCCACTGCGAGTACTAGGGAGCGCTTTTCTCAAAAGCATTTTGCTGCATATATCAATGCAACGAAGCACAGGCGCCGTTCGGAGTCCGCGGTGACGCCACTCACCGACACGCCAAACATCAATTCACATTAGTTAAAAGCCTGGCATGTATAAGTTGGGCCGGTTCTCTGCGGCTAATCTAGTCATATCGTATTTAGTCGTAAACATTTGGAATATAAATGCGACCTAAAAACGTTAATGAAGACGCTGCCAAAAGAGCTTTCTGAGTAAGCAGAAAATACATGATGACCAATTAGGCCGTACAAAGGAAGATCGAAAATGTACAGGTGAAGCAAATTTCCGGTGCCGAGGAACTGATGCCTCTGTGCAACGCTATCGATTTCAGGAAGGCGTTGACGCACGGCGCCCACTTGAAGTTAGCGTCTCAATGCTTCTCAGTTTACCGCTATGAAAGACACATAGTTCATCGAATACGCTCCCCGCTGTTTCTTCATTTTTCTGTGTCTTATCCAAAACATGATAGCCAAAGCATTCCTAAAGCAAGAATAAGCAAGAGAGCGTGGCTCATTTTTCATTCCGCAAAAGCGGCAGCCTCGCGGAGAACTCTCCGCTTTCTCCCTTTGACAAACGCTCTGGTTCAAACGTTTGGTGTTGTGCCGTTCTCAACGTAAAAATCTATCACTTCTGTAGCTCGAGTAACAACATGGTGGGTGCTATCTGTTACTTCGGTTAATGTCCTTATAAACATATCTAAAATCTAAAAAAAAAAAGTTGCAGATGTCTGCCCCTTGAAACGAGTGAGCACAGTGTTCATCCTCTGGAAGATTGCAGGAACGCAGCACTGCCCAAACGAGAGCACACGAAATTCGTAAAGCCTATCTTGTGTGATGAAGGCAGTTTTCTTCCGGTCCCTCTCATCAACTTTACTCTGCCAATAACCACTTCTGAGATCGACTGAAGAAAAGTACTTAGCGTGTCGAAGTATTTTCACTGAGTCATATAAGCGCGGTAGTGGATAAACGTCTTTCTTCGTCAGGCTAATTAGCTTTCAGTAGTCGACGCAGAAGTGCAGTGCTATCTTTTTTCTTGGTGAGGATTGCAGGAGATGACCATGGACTGCTTGCTGGTTGCATGACTGCACCGCCCAGTCGGAAAAAACAACAGAAAAGTTTGTGACGTTACGACAGAATTTCTGTGCGGTTATCGACGGGAAATCAATCTGTTGTGACAACAGAGCATGCTGTGGTAACATCAGAAATTTCTGTAGTTACAACAGAAAAAGTGCTACAGAACTACAGACAACGGAAATATACAGCAGAAAAACTACAGAACTACAGAAAAGTACTACAGAACTACAGAAAAATCTGATAGTTACGACAGAACTACAGGATATTTTGTCGTAATTTTGACACAGTTCTGTAGTTTTTTTCGACTGGGCGGGGAGCGTTTCTCGGACTTACTTCCGGATAGCGTCTCTCTCGCGAGGAGACACACACTAGGCTTGCTGATGGATGAGACGAACCCCTTCATGGGTAATAATCCAGTGTTTCAAGGTGGGGGGAGGGGGGATGATTATCGCACTTTAGAGGACGACGTGAAACATGCAGCAAACTTAAGCAAGAGGTCCTGCAGTTCCCTCTTTTCAGCGTGCGAAAGATCCGGAATTATGTCAATGCCCTAGACTGCATCTTCTTGTACTTACGGCGTGGTTGTCTCGCGAGTGAAGCTTTGGCCTACTGCTTGAACGGGGTCTCTGTACGCTATGGCGGTTTCACGCCACAGATGGCGAGGCTTACTCCTAAAATTTGTTATGAGCTATTCTCTATGATCGCTATGAAATATCTCAAGACCAGGTAGAATAGAAACGCATAGAGCAAAAGGAGAGGAGCATTTGGCTCGACAATTCTCAGTCCTTGAAGTGGCTTGTCGCAGGTAACAGTGGCGAGGATACTGGCGCGTGGGGGCACTGTGGCGTTATCGTCGGCGATTCGCAGTGAGAATCGCAATCCCCTAAGCTCTGGCATTTCTGTCACTATCTCGATGAAGAACATTATCAAACGCAAATAAATTGTGGCACCGTACTAGTGGAGAAATTCAATACCCAGGATAACATCGCGAGAGCATTTGCACTGGGCAAGAAATGTGGCAATAAACGTGCAGCTACGCACCGTAACTCGGACCGTACACATACCACGTGCGACATGACCTCTTGCCTTACGTACGTGGGGACCATTCCAAGGCGTGGTCTCTTGTTTCAGGGCTATCGCCAGTCATCCGGTAAGAATAGAGTAATCTGCACCGGTGTCGATTAGCGGGGTGACATCCTGTGCGTCGACCGGAACAGGGATGTCCATGGAGATCCGGTGACTTGTTGAGGCCGCCGATGCCGAATCGGGATTAAAGTGGTTTATTCGGTGCAGCGGAGAGAGCTGTTCGGCGATGCGGTGATCAGCTTACGAGGGATTCAGGCGGTATGAAGACTGGAGATGTTCAGTGATGTGGCGGTCAGTTTCAGTGCCATTCAGTTCGTGCAGCGGCAAGAGATGGTCGGGGCTGCGGCGGTCTGCTTCAGAGTTATTCCCTTGGTCGGATGATGAATGCTGATCCCCCGGCGGGTGACGTACTCGGCACTTTTATATGGCCGCTCATTGTACCTTGGACGAGGGCTGCCGGGGGAAAAAACGCTGAGTCCCAGCTCGCGGTTGGGACTCCGCCGGTAGAGGCGACCGGCCGTGAGACAGTGGTAGCAGAGAGGCCGTCGTCGATCTGGAGTAAGCCAAAGATGACATTTACGGGACTTCTGGTGCCACTGCTCCCAGTAGGATGCGCTTGAGCAGCGTGCTTCACAACCAGCGGAAGAGTGTAGGTCGGTGGAGCAGAAAGTGGGGCAGGACGGTGCAGTATGTCAGCATAGGTCACCGGCTGAACGGGTGCCGGTGGACTGAGTGGAACGACTGGTGCCTCGAGTGTGCGCTAGACTTCTCGCAGATTAGGCTACTCAGGGAATCCACAGAAGGGGGAAGAGATTCTTGAAAATTTTGGATCTCCTCGCGGATTATGGAGCGGATTAGTTCCAGTAGAGCACTTGGATTGTTCAGAGGGTCAAATTCAAGTTAGCCCAAGATGAATAACGTGGACGCTGGGGCCCTTTGCCGGGCGTACTGGCTAGATTGCTGCCTCAGTATTTTTTTCCATAAGGAAGTCGTCAGTCAAGAAGGCCGCTACTCTGTTAGGTGGGTTCCTGATAAGTCAGCAAAACAACTGCTCTTTCACGCCACGCATCAGATGCCGCAATTTGTCTTCTGACATGGAAGGGTCTGTGCGATAGCAGATACGCGTTACATCCTCGACGTATTTTAATTCCGACTCAACCGTTTGGGAGTCGGATGCGCAATTTCAGACCCCACTCTGCATTCTTCTGGAGATCGCTGCTGGCGTAAGTGCTCAGGAGCTGACTCTGAGGCCCAGCCAGGTGGACAGTGTGGTCTTACAATTCTCGAAACACATCTGAGCCACGCCCTCAAGGCTGAAATATACGTTTCAGAGTTTTTTCGGGTCGACTCAGTTGTTAACTGTGGCGACCCTTTCGAATTGAGCCAGTCAGACATCGGCATCTTCGAATTGGTCACCATGGAATTGCTTTGAAAGGCGAGAGGTCCGCAGAGTAATGTAGGCGGGAGCAGCAGAAGGAACATTTGCGGTATGAATTGGCTTGTACGTTGCCTTATCTGCTGGAGTAGTCTGCATGGGCATGCTCACATGAGAAATGACCTCGGGTTACAAACCTCGAAACCTACAGCTTTTACGATGCAAGGGGGTGGCCACAAGAGCTAGGCGGGTCGCATTTTCTTTCCCAGAAGAGAGCATTAGTGGCACCTCGACCCAAAGGGCTTCAGACGTGCGAGCAGGCGCTTTGCGAACGCGTAGTGTCATGCAGGCAGAACGCGTTCTGCAAATCTTCGAACAAGGTCCAGCCCGAGCGCTCTCCACGCACCAACAACCAAATTGTCGTTGTTGCGTCCTAGCTCCAAGGCTGCGAGGTGCTAGGCATGTGACAATATTGTCGCGATGATTTCATTCATGTTCAGTTTCCTCACATATGCCTGAAATAATTTCTTTTTTTTGAGTGGTACTTTGTACAATTCGCAATATTGCCGCGACGCCTTTAAAACTATATTTGTTTTTTTAGCAGCCGCCGGCAAGCTACTTTATCACTCTGGTTCTGGCACGCGTATCAATTCTGTATTCTGTGTCATTTAATGCTCAATGTCGTGAAACGCACCTTTATCAGTTCCTTTGTCGCGCAAGATGCACCGCGATCTGTCGCGAAAATTCCAGCCACTCGTGTATCTTTCTACAATGTTCCAGTTTGTACTAGTGACAGTTTGTGACGTTATCTAGAAGGTTCTGAGCCGCCTTTAAATTGAGGGTTGATGTGTGCGACAAGCATTCTTAGTTCGACGATCGACGAGCACATTTGTTGCTCAATACTTTTGCGGGCGCTAGTCAGCCCAATAGAGAGTTTGTTCAGTGCAATCACCGACTCTTCAATTGTGTCATCGACCTTGTCACAACCACGTGACATCTGGTGGAGACGCTTCCCTTGATCCTTCAAGCGAAGACCTCAGCCTTGCTCCTGTTCCCCTGGGGAACCAGCCTACAGGTCACTGAGCCAGCCGCCGACTCCCAGGCCTACAACCCGAACACGATCTGCAGCCACACCAAGTTCGACTCCGGAAGGCATCAACTTTGAAAATGTTCCAGTCAACAGCACCAGTCGTCTTCGTGCAGCCCCGGGAGCCCTCAATCTTCCAAAGACTGCCCTGTGAAGATGCGGAAGACTGGATGGACTTTTTCGACCGTGTGGCAGAATTCAACGATGGAACAAGGGCACTTTGTTCTTCAAGGACATGCCCGAGTTTGGTTCGAAAATCACGATGTCTTTAAAGGATTGGGAGACAATCAAAGCAGAGTTTTTGATGGCATGTGCAAGTTCTGCCAGAAAATAAAGAGCTCAGGCCCTCCTCCAATCAAGATTTCAACTCCCAAACGAGCCCGTCCTGGTCTACGTTGAGGAAATGAAGCGCCTTTTTCGCTGCGCCGACCCTAAAATGACCGAAGGTAAGAGAGTGAAATTTTTTGCGCGAGGCGTTAGAGTCTCTTTTTTGCAGGGCTGGTCAGACATCTGCCAAAAACCGTGGCAGAATTTGAAAGTGAAGCGTTGACCATTGAGAGGAAGATGGATATCCGTATGCACCTCTACAAACGACCACTCCAGCCGGTTTACGCAAGACCCTACATCAGCGCATCTGCGAGCGGAGATAACCTTCGAGACCTCATCCGGGAGATCATGCGCGAAGAACTCTGCCGGTTGCTACCGCCATCCCAACAACCCCAGGTGGCGACGCTTGAGGACATCGTCCGTGAAGAAGTCAAGCAGGCGCTGAGCGTTCCTCAAGCGACGGCTGCAACAGTCTCAGCACAAGAGGCAACTACGCTGCTGCATTACGTCGCCCTGTGCCCCGACGTGATTACTTTCCAAGCCATCGCCGCTACCGTCCTGTTCCTGAAAGCCGCCCCTTAGCCCCCGCCTGCCAAACCTACCAACGACCTCTAAGCCCCAGGAAGTCGACGCCTGGAGGACAGAGAAAAACCGGCCATTATGCTTCCACTGCGGTGAGGCCGGCCACATATACTGCGCCACTGCCGGCAGCCACGAATCGGTCTCCGCGGATTCGCAGTCGACGCTCCACGACCACGCTGAGGTGAACGACAGCAAGAAATCGGCAACTATCTGCTTATCGGTGAGATTGCGCCACTAAGCCGCCAGTTCAGGTCCCCATCGCCGTGCAGGGCCCGCTTTGCGTCGCCATGCCGTAACTACGATGAGAGTGTGCGCAGAAGATCCCCAACCCCGCGCCGCGGAAACTAAACAGAGAAACTTTTGGAGGTGAGGTTGCGTGACGGCGAAAACACGAAGATCCTCCATCGCCGATAAGTGACGATGACGCAGCCAGTAAATCGCCGATACACAAGACGACAATGTCGACGAGATCACAACCAGACTTCAAGTTGACATCGCCGCCCAGCGACGTTACGACGGTGTGCTCCGGCCGTGACCTAAGCACGAGACGAAGCAGAGATCGAACACCGAAGCCAACGTGCAATACTAGGACGCGAACAAGCGATCTTGTGGTCGCTGTCGACGGATGCACGGCTACCGCCCAAGTGGACACCGGTACCGACCACTCTGTCATCAGTGGAGCTTTCGCCGCCCAGCTCTGGAAAGTGACAACCACCTGGAACGGCCCGCTAATCTGCACCGATACCCGCCGATACAACTAACGACGACGCCGCGGACAGCACTATCCAGGAGACCAAGGGTGGGTTTGGACTGCAGTTTGCCGCCGTGGACTAAGTGTAAAGTTACTGCGTCGATACTTTGGGCCATACGAAATCCTTCGCCGCGTTGGACAACTCGACTATGAAGTCATTCCCGACGGTACGACAGCATCACAATGGTGACGCGCGCACCCGGAATTAGTTCATGTTGTTCGTCTGAAACCTTATTACGCGCATTAAGGAATTTATGGTGTTGAAAGTTTTAATTTCTAAGTTGCTTTTTTTACTGTGGAACATAGTGGCGGTGTTTTTTTAAACGGGGGAGTAATGCCGCGAAACCTTTAAAACTGTATTTGTTGTTTTTAGCTGCTGCCGACATGCGGCTTTATCACAGATTCTAGCACGAGTATCACTTCTGCATTCTGTGTCAGTTAATGCTCCATGTCGTGAGACGCACCTTTATCAGTTCCTTTGTCGCGCTAGATGCATCGTGATCTGTCTCGAAGATTCCGGCCCCTCGTGTAGCTTGTATTAATTACATAACAAGGCGGAGACTTGGGCGAGTTGGAAAGCATTTGAAATCATCTTTTCTCATCATCATCATCATCATCATCATCATCATCATCATCATCATCATCATCATCATCATCATCATCAGCCTGATTATACCCACTGCAAGGCGAAGGCCTCTCCCATATTTCTCCGCTTAACCCGGTTCTGTGCTAGCTGCATCTACTTGACCCCTGCGAACATATAACATAGGAACATATGAGGAACATATAAGAACAGGACGGAGCAGCCGTCCTGTTCTTATGTGTTCCTCCATCTAATGTCCCTTGTGTGTTAAAGAAGCGCTAGAAAAGATCAGTATTATTTACAGTTTGCGATGTTATCTAGATTGTTCTGAGCCGCCTTTAAATTGAGCGTTGATGTGTGCGACACGCCTTCTTAGTTCGACGATCGCCGAGCACATTTGTTGCTCTCGCCACCGCCAAGTTGCTTAGTTCTTTTGCGGGCGCTAGTCAGAACAATAAAGAGTTTCTTCAGTGCAATCACCGACTGTTCATTTGTGTCATCGACCTTGTCCCACTACGTGACAATATGTTCATATCGTAAAGTAAGGTAGGCGTGTACCTTATATAACATTTTTGTGAATAACGACGCGTTACCTCGGCCTTGTTTTTTGTTTCGTTTTCTCTGCAGATGCAGCTGCATTTTTATTGCTTAAAGGGACACAGCAGCGCTTTTCAAATATGCGAATACAATAGATTTTTGATGTAGGTTATTTTTGTTCATGTATGTGAAGTTATTATTTCGATTATGCATTAAACACCGGCGCAATCGCGGACTGAAAGCGCGAATTTCAAACTTTCCGCGCCCTGCGCGACGGCTACAGTGCAGGAAAGCGGGGAGACAAACATCTGCTTCTCCGTCCGTTGTTACGTCACTGTGAGGAGCCGGAATCATTCACAGCCTACGGAGGGCGTTTTAAGCATGCGCTGTTCCTTGTCTTGTGTGTTTTGAGGGACGTACAAAACACGAAAACGTAGTGTTGTGCACCTGATACAACTCTGCATGTGTTCGGATGCACGAACAGCTGTGTACGCGACGATGTAATCTTCCATTGTGTTAAAAGCTCACGGCGCAATGCGGCGTTGCTGAGAAGAGAGATAAATTCAAGCCGATCAAAGGAAACATTCTATTTGAAGCATTTTCGTGATTGTGACTGCATGCAGTTTGCTCCTAATGCGATTTTTGGCATGGTTGAACCATGTCGCGGAACCTTCTAAAATATTCGAGACAGTCACCATTTCTTAGCACCGCGATTATTAAGTGGAGAAAAGAGAGATAAGGTTACTTCATATTTCCATTACTTTCTGACTATTAGGTCTCATATGCATGTGAACTCTTACGTTTAGCATTGATTGCGATCCGTTCATGGAGTGCAGTCTCGCGATGGGACGGACAGACAGCATCGGCGCATGGTTGTATTCGCGTGACTCTTTTGTTTTTCTTCTTTTCATGCGAAAGCATTACTTCGCATTGTTCACAGATTTCTGTCCACAGACCACGTCACCAAACTTATGTCCGCAGAAGTTGTGAGTAACTGAGCAGTGGTAGAGATTAACGAGTGGTAAAGCAAAGCAGCTATGGGGGCTAGTTGGTTTACCATTTGAAGTATTTTCGCACTATGATATACATAGATACACAAGAAAGGATAAAACCACGTGGTTCCTGCTTTCTCGTTTATCTGTGTATATCGTAGCGCGAAAATTCTAGAAATGGTTAACGAGTGGTGTTCACCGATAGAGGATAACATAATGGTGTTAATAATAACACCTCACAATCGTACAGCCATTCCTCCGCCTCTGCGGAGCCTCCTCGAGCTCAAACCCCTCCCACAAAATATGAATCCGAACACCACGAAGGCGTCGCGCAGCCCGTGCCTCATATTGTTCCAAGCAGTACTCTACATGCCATGATATCATTACATGGATGCCTCACACAATCCGGACATTCCTCACATCTGCACTGCTATGTTCACGGGCATTCGCCGCTCAACATTCAATGCCGCCTCCATCCACTGTACGAGCATCACCGAGGCCGAATGCTTGGTCATTACACTCGCTATAGCACAAATCAGTCAGGTGCAGACTCAGCACACCACAATATGCACAGACTTTCAAACAGCATACACATATCTCCTGCGAGGAACCCTCCCGCGCTCATCTGCTCAAATATTATCTACTCTACCTACCCCTCCCGGTCCCATCACCATCACATGGGTTCCTGGGCACGAGGATATCGGAAATCAGCGCGCCCATGCTTTTGCCCCAGAACTAAGCTTCTGGGCGCCGGTGGATAGCCTTCCTAAACCTTCATTATACACCCCCATCGAACCTCTTGACTGCACTACAATTGTTCACTATTATCGTCGTTGCCGTGTCACGCACCCGCCACCACATCACACGCTTTCTCACATCGACAGCACCTCCTGGCGATAACTCCAGACACATTCGTTCCCATCTCCTCCATTTGCCCACATCTTTCACCCCACGGACTTCCCCCCTATACTGCAGCACATGCAATGCCACCTCACCCACCCTATACCATTACTTATGGGAATGCCCACATCCCATCCGCGTTCCTCCCGTCAAACACCCCACCCCTTCCTCCTGGGAAGGGGCCCTTCTAGCCACGCAACCTGCAGATCAGTTGCGGCTGGTCGAGCGGGCTAAGCTAGAAGGAACAGCCAGAGGGCTCCTGGACTAAGAGGTCCTCCTGGGTGTGTTTACATTTTTTTAATTTAAATAAAGTTTTTTCTCCTCCTCCTCCGCCCCTGACACAACGATGTCACCAGTGACGCCATCTCGTTTTGCAGCGTGATGCTGCTGCTCTAACGATTTAAGAGGGCCTCCTTGGGCTAAGAGAAAAGCTCAGAAATGAAGCCATAACAAAATATAAATAAGTAAAGAGCACCACTGGTCTCGTGTTTTTCTCTTCTAGAGAATGCCGTGATAATACATGACTACGAGAAATAAAGTTTCCGAGCAAAGGGTGCACTACACAGCATAGCTACAAGACAAGCATATGGCTCCCGTGCAAGTGCTGCGAGGGAAACACCAGATATCCTTTCTTCATACAAAAGCCAGCTTAAAAATTAACCTTCTCTCTGCAGCCGTACTGTCGCGTTTCGAAGCGCAACTCTTCATTGCCACCACCGGCCTGTGGCCACTGGAGCGGCCGCCGGACAGCGAGAACGCGGCACTTTCTCTGCGGATCCTAGAGCCGCGGCAGTCGGACGTACCGAGGGCTTTGAGTTCGTCGGCCGAATGCCTAACCCGATTCACTTAGGCAAGCCATGCTGCTGCTGAGGATGCTTGCTGTGTTGTTGGCATGAGAAAGAGCAGGATAGAGACAGCCAAACAGCAATGTTGGTTCCCTGCCTAGATTTCGTTAACCATGGGGCGGCAGGGCCGTAGCCTTCTCACGATTCACTCACAACTTTCGGTTACAAACACCATACAGTTCACGCTGCAGGACACTTGCAAGGCCCGAAAACTGAGCACGTCATACATTTATCAGGCGGAAACAAAGCGGGTGGTGTCATCAAGCATTATGCATTCCTTCAATGCATTTTGTTGAAAAAAAATAATTCCAGTGAGCAGTGCGCTGTACACTTTCAAGGTCGGCAGCCTGAGCACGTCATGAAGTGAACAGGTGGAAAGACACCGTTTTGGGTTATCATAACGCGTATACGTTCCTCGAATACACACCATTAAAAAAATCCCAGAGCAAGCAGTTCCTTCGAAAGTTGCCGGTTTGATAAATGATGTCATTGTTTGTCCCAGGAGTAAAGCGGTAATGGCAACTATTTAAGCCCGCAATTTACCTTTCTTCTTTTACAGCGTAAACATCAAAACAAATGTCTCGGAATATCTGGCAGTTGTTCGTTTGGAGCGCCGTTTGGGCTGCCACGCCGGAAACAATGGGCAGTAAGTTTTGTTTCTCTCAGCCAGTTTCGGAGCGAACCAAGATGTGTACTGCATGCTTTACTGCACAGAATGTCTGGTCTTACGGAATGTCCAGTAGCCCTTTCTTGCAGTGTACCTCCTGCCGTTGAGCTGTATTTTATTAGCTTTAGTAGAAGACTATAGGAGACAGCCGCATTTTAGAGTTTTAAATAAACCGCACCGTGTAAAGCATATGACAAATTGATGTTCCGTAGACTATACTTAGTGAAGCAGTTCATGCGAGACCAGTTTGAAGCGTCGGACACTCTCTACACCACCTTTGTTTCACGCAGAGCTTCACGCGTTTGCAACTTAGACGCCGTGTGATGCCATTGTTGTGTTCATAGGCAGTTGAGTATTAAATGTCGAGAACAATGCTCTCCTAATTCATGAATAACTGTGGCTTGGATTTTCGCACACTTATATTCGGTGTCAGTTGCGCGTGTGGAATAAAATACGCGTATGGGCAGTGTGTAAACCAAAAAGCAAGTGTACATCGCTGACATACGAAAATAATTATGAGGTAGCCACGAAATTGGCTGAGTACCAGTATCGCGAAATCGGCGCAAATTTCCGTCTAGTCAGCGCCGCGCGAAGTAGGCTCATGCGTGGCGTCGCATAGTGTGTTTCTGTATATTGCAGAAACGTCAACTTTTACGCACGAGTAAAGCCCGTAGCTATGCGCAGCTCGGCGTCACCACTCCTCAGCACTCTTCGGCTACGGTAACTCACCCGGTTGAGAAAGTACTTGTCCTCTCCAGAACGAACTGCCGCGCCTAACCAATGACGACCCGCGACTAGGCGGGTGGAAACGAAAACGCTTGCAGAAAAAAAAATGTAGGCGCACATGCGCACTTTCCTTGGCACGTTGTAATGAGTATGTGAATCTATTTTATTGTCCGACAGAAACGGTGTTCTCTCTTACCCCAGGCCTTCCCCTCTAGAGAAGAGGCGCCTTAGGGCAGGTGGGAACCCGCTTCAAACGCTGGTCAAAATCCTTGGAACTCAGCGGCTTCTTCAGCCAATCGAACCGCTAGCAGCTGATCGCCCGGAGTTGGGCTTTTCAGCAAAGCTTCCCAGGCTTCTCTACTGTCACTGTCGTTAGCCCTGCCTGGGGAATACAAACACTCCCATATTATGTGGCTCAGGGTAGCGCTCTCCCCGTAAGTCCTGCAGCTTTCATCTTTAAAATCTGTGATTATATTTCTTGAAGCCTGGATTTGGATAAACAGCCTCTTGCAGATGCCTCCATTCCGTCATCTCTTTTCCATCTAGTCTTTTCTGGTGGAAGGGGTAGTTTCAGTCGCTGCCTTCTATATATTGCTCTTTGTAACAGACAGACTTGGCACGCTTTATTTATTGAGGTCGCGTCACTTTAGCTAGCTAGCCAGCCAGTGTTGCTGCGGGTTAGAAGTTGCTACGGCTCAGTTCTCGGAGTACTCTCGCTGCTCTGCAAGCCCGCAGGTCTGCGAGGGAGCGGCGCTCGTCTAAGGGACAGCCGCATCATGACTCTGTAGATGTCGGTCCGCGACAGTGCCCGGTGAAAATTTTGGTATTTATTTGCACTGGCTCTCTCATTGACTGCTTGGTGTTATAAAGACTCTACTTAATTGAAAGCTTCTTTAGTTGCGTGATTTACAATGCCTTTCTTTGAACCTAATTGTCTGTGTATTTTTGTTATTGTGATTTTTTATCAAGGGAGTTTATTGACAGAACCAAATAATGTGTACAAACACTGTTTATATCGCCTCTCTGTGTATAAAGTGTGTTTTGCTGGGCAATTCTGACTGCAACCCTTACTCTGGCTTAACTCAGCGAAAGCTGGAAACCTAACTGCCACACCTTCTGTCAAGCTGACTTCTGGATGAGCTTGCCAAGCAAGTCGGCGGCATCTCGTTTGAGACCGGAACAGCTATCTTCACACTCTCTAAGAATGTCTGAGAGTTTGCGCACTAGAAGTGGCGCATCGGTAATATATTATAATTATTAACGGGTGACACCCACGAATTGGGCTCAATTAATGACAGAGGGAAGTAACAGATGTAATTTGGCCTATATAAGAAAATTGGCATCCTGAAGAGGTTTTCTCCATTCTGGAGAACCGGAAATGGACGCGGAGCAAGCAGCTAGAATGAGTAGCGTAAATTAAAGTTCTTGATCTGTTCTCTAGCTGACATTGTACATGATGTACAGCGGTTCGGAAAGGTGCAGTGTATTGACTGTGCCACACAGGTCGCGAATTGCCAAGATGTGATGCGTGCGCACTATACACTACCACTGAAGCCTATCATAGACTAATTTGTAGTAGGTGGAAAGTGACTTTTGCTGCCTAATAGACATTTGCGAATGCAAATACATTGCGCTATGCAAGGTGTACGGAACTGTCTAAATCAAATGATATCACAAAACATTGCAGCTGGTGTTGAATAAATCTCGCGGTTGAAATCTGCAGGAGAGCTCACTTTCGGCCAGGAAAAGGTAGTCACCGTGGACGACCTACAACGCTTGGGTGTGCCAAAGCTGAGCAAGGCAGTGGCCGACTACTACCAGAGTGGCGCTGACCAAGAACAGACGTTGAGGGAGAACGTAGAAGCATTCTCAAGGTGACGTTTTTTGAAAGTATAACCGCCGTGTTTCCTTAATGAGGCAACAGTGATTCGGCAAAAAATATTATATAGAACGCAGTCTTCTAAGGGGTATGATTCCTTCTTGATCTTTCAAGACGAATATATTAATGTCTAGTTACACCCTTGATTTGGTTGTTGGTTTAGGATATTCTGCCCCTAACAACACTACAACTGACAATATGACTTTAACTAGAGCGGCATCCTATTGCGAAGTGTTAGAGCGTTTAGATGCCGAAGCCGTTTACACGTTTGTAAATTAAGCAGTGTCATTTCATTTTATCTGGATGCACAATGTGAGGCTAGGATGCATAGTGAGCACGATGAGGCACCATCATGATGAGTGTAACTATATCAGTAAGTGTAATGAAGGGCACTCTTGTTTACTGCACACTACGAAAACAGAGGTTAGCGACATCATATGAAAGTCACAGTACCAAGGCTTGTTGAAGAAACGAGCTAATCATGCTCATACATCACATTTTGAGCAAAAGTGACACCAAAATAACCAAGCATCAAGGACAGTTCTGCTTGCAGGAGGAGGAGGAGGAAAAACGTTTATTCTATATTTCCTTATCTTCCTGAGTGGAGCCCTTACTCCAGGGCTCCACGTGCCCTCTCAATCCTGCAGGCCCGCCAGAGCAGCTGTCGCTGGTCTTGCGGGATGGTGCTAATGAAACGGTCTCAGAAAGGCGTAAATGCATGTCAGTCCATAGGTCCATTGGCCACTGCAATCCTCTCGGCCCGCTCGAGTAGCCGGCGTTGTTCGTTCAGCTCCGTGCGGACAAGGCATCTTCCCAAGAGAAGAGGGTGGGGGAGTTATAGGTGGAATGCCGACGGGTGGTTTTGGGCAGGCCCTAACAGAATGATATAGTGTAGGTTGGTGTTGTTGGCAAGTGGGACATTTTTCTTGCTAGCGGTTGGGGAAGAACAAATGTTTGTGCTACAGATTTGTATACGAGTGAGTCGGCAGTTGTCTCCATGGCACAGATTCGGCCTTGGTGAGTGCTGGTTGCGGCGGTGGCAGTGCTCTTCGTGTACGATAAGTGTAATGTGGGTGTAAGACTGTAGAACTGTGCTGGCGTCCTCTCTGTCTATTTCCTCCTCCACTTTCGTCGACAGCGCCCGGAAGGTGGCTGCCTGGGCGAGCGCGTGCGCACTCTAGTTGCCAAGAATGAAGTAGTGACCAGGGGTCCAAATAATTTTAACAATGGGACAGGTATCATGTGTATAGGGGAGAGCACGCGTGAAGCCTATAAAGACAATGTTTTCTTCGTGAAGGCGCGACACGCAGCTTGTGAATCTGTGATTATTGTATATGTCGGTCTGTTGTGATGTTTGTCACGTTTGTCCATGTGGTGTATGAAGGCGAGTGCTACCGCTACGGTGGTCTCCTCAGCCATCGCGTTTGAGTTCCTACCACGAATGAAGCCCGTAATCTTGAGCCGTTGGTGTCCGTAACAGCCAGTTCCATAGCGTCTGTGCCCGATGAATATTTCACCGCGTCTACATATAAAACAGTTTGGTCACCTCTGCATTAGCGCAGGAGTGCCTTGACTCTCGCGATCCTGCAACCAGTGTGGAATTCGGGGTGCATATTCTTCGGGACTGGCGCAACCCTGATCTTAGCTGCTAGTTTGGACGAGATGGCATGCTACCTATATTGCAGCGGTCTTGGCGACTCCGCGTTGCCTAGTCTACGCAGAACACTCCGTGAGCTGGCCAGTCATTCGGCTTTCTATCGGCTCTTCTGCGGTGTTGTGGAGACCAAGCTGAAACAGACGATGCGTCGAGATGTACGGGGGTAGTCCGAGGGCTGTCTTTACTGCCGATCGCAGAAAGATGTTCAGATGATTGAGTTCAGTTCTATTGAACTTGTGATAAGGAGCGTAAAACGTCATACGGCTGAATAACAATTCCTGCACGATTCGCATGGTATCGCTTTCCTTAAACCCTCCGCCGCCCCCCGTCTGTTGGGAATACGGCGGATCAAGTGTGCCACCTGCGCGAATTGCTTCTTCAGCACTTGTATAGTGTAGGTCGCTCTGCCGTTGCACTGCAAATACAGGACCAGCACCCTTAGTTGATCCACTCTAGGGATGGGAAATCTTTCAAGATGCACGTCGATTTCTTGGTCAACTACTTGGGTCCTCGCTTGCGCACGAATCACAAGCAGTTCTGATTTCCCAGGCGCGCATGTAAGCCCGCTCTCAGTTGCGTAGTGTTGTGTTATCTCAATTGCTCCTTCGAGGCTTTCTTGGATGTGGCCGTGAGCCTATGGTGATCCATAATGTCATGTCGTCGACATAGAGCGTGTGATGCAGATCAGGAATTCTTGTCAACAGCTGGCGAAGTCCTGCCATTGCCACGTTGAATAACGTGGGCGACAGCACCGAACCCTGGGGGGGCCTCTACCAGTGAGAGGTATCAGCTCAGAGCGTACGTCTCCGATGCCCAGGGTAGCAGTTCGATCCACGAGGAAAGCCCTCACGTAATCACAAGTTCGCTGACCACAATGTGACCTCGCTAGGCCCGCCAAGATGGCATCGTGCGACAGGTTGTCAAAGGCCCTCTGCAAGTCTAAGGCCAGGACAGCACTGGTCTGGGTCCTGCCGGGATGATCTATCACTTCCTCTTTAACTTGAAGGTGAACATCTTGAGTAGAGAGATGCGGCCGGAACCCGAACATGGTGTAAGCGAAGATGTTGGTTTCCAAGTGTGGGTGCAGCCGGCTGAGCACTACATGCTCAATCAGTTTCCCAATACACGACGTCAGGGATATGGGTCGAAGACTCTGGATTGATAGCTGCTGGCCTGCTTCGGAATTGAATTTATGTCAGCATGAAACCATTCTTGCGGTGTGTACCTGTCCCCCATGCCTCATTATAATAACTGGTCCAGACAGTTATTGATTCATCATTAAGGTTATGGAGCATCCTAAAAGTAATACCGTCCGCCTCAGGGGCAGTGCTCATTCTCAGGCTCGCGAGTACTGCTGGAACCTCTTATTCCGTGATGTCGTCGTCCATGGGTGAATACTCATTCTGATGGGAGTAGTCCCTATACTGCGGTCTGGGACCCGTCTGTGTATAGCGCGCCTCCAGGGCATGCAGGAGTGCAGTGCTATCATTCGCTTCCTTATGGAGGAGCTTGGAAACCGCTTTTGAGGTTTCCTCTTTGGTCTTGGATGGGTTGAGAAGGCCTCGGAGGTGCGACCATGTTTTGGCCGTGCGGAGTGCTCCCTGCAGCCTTGATCAGAGCCTGTGCCAGTTGTAACTCGTGAGCATCTATACTCCGAAATTTCTACAGCTACAACAGAAAAGTGCTAGAGAACTGCACACAACAGAAATATGCTACAGAAAAACTACAGAACTACAGAAGAATCTGATGGTTACGACAGTACTACGAGATATTTTGTCGTATTTTTGACACAGTTCTGGAGTTTTCGACTGGGGACCTGGTGAAGTCATATCACTAAATTCCCATCGAACCCACCAACATACCTAAGACCGCCATTAAGATGCCCTTTGGTTTGTTTGAGTATGTGCGGATAGCTTGTGGACTACTCAATTCGGCTCAAACCTTCCAGCAGTTCATGGCTGAGGTCACACAGGGCCTGCTACCTCTCTTCGCTTACCTGGATGAAGTCCTCGTGGCAAGCCCTGCGACTGAATTTTATGAGCAATAACTACGTGTTCTTTTCAAGCGTTTACAGCCGCATGGCCTAGTTGTGAATGCTTCCAAGTGTTTTGGTGCCTCTAAGGCCGAGTTCTTGGGTCGTCACATATCTTCGCAGGGTATCCGCTCTCTCGCGTCAACCATCCAGGCAATCAAGACTTATCCCCAGAATGCAACACTGTGCCACATACGGCGATTCCTAGGGTTAGTAAATGCTTCCAAGCGCCTAATAAAACACTGTTCAGAGCTGCTTCGCCCGCACCCTGACCTCCTCCGGTCAACCGCTGCTCTGTCCTCTGCCATTTCTTGGTCATTAGAAGCCCCGGCCGCCTTTACTGCCGCAAAAACGTCACTCACGAAAGCCGTGCTTCTGGTCCATCCGCACACAAAGCTCCTACAAGTTTTATGGTGTATACCTCCAGAGTGGACACTGGAGCCGTCTTACAGCAGTACATTAACTCCGAGTGGAGAAAATTGCCTTTTTGCTCTCTGAAGCTGCTTCCTGCTGAGACCCGCTACAGCGTGTTTGGCCGAGAGCTCCTGGCCATCTACTCCGCGATACAGGACTTTCGGCATTTTGTAGGAGGAGGTCAGTTTCACGTGCTGACTGATCATAAGCCTCTGACTTATGTATTCTGCACAAACTATTTGAAGTACGTCTAACGCGAACTACTCGCTTATATCTCGGAGTTTACTGCCAACATTCATTATGTGCAAGTTGCCACCAACGGTGCCGCTTCGCGCTCTTTAGCGGTAGGCGCTCTACCTCCCACCGTCGACTGGGTCACATTGCTTCCGCTTAGCAGAATGACCATGGGCGCGCCGCTTTTCGAGAGAACCCCCGTTCACTCCGACTACGGCTTGTGGCCCATCCCTGCTAGCCTGACACCTCACGGTGTGATGTGTGAACAGACGTTCCCCGCCTTTTTGTTCCGGCCTCTCTACATTGCCCCATCTTCCATTCTCTACTTGTCATATTCCACCCAGGCATTCGGCCTCCTCATGTGACTTCTCATTCACCGAGCGGTATGTTTGGCCCGGAATCAACGCTGATGTGCGCACTTGGACGCGCCTGTGCCTGCCCAAAGTTTGGCGTCATGCCAAGGTGTCTTCCCTGGCCTTCCTACCACCTAGCTGTCATTTCGACCTTGTACATCTTAGCATAATGGGCTCTTTACCTGTGTTTTGCGTCTATCGTTATATCCTGACCATGGTCGACTGCCTGTATACAAGACCGTTTTGTGTCGTCACCGATCATCACTCCTTGAGTTGGCTGAAGAATTTAAGACCCTTGCAGCCGCTTAGCTCTTTGAGCATTACGTTTGCAAGAATTTAATTTCGCCATCACTTGCAAGTGATAGCGAAATCAAATTTCGCCAAATTTCTCCATCACTTGCTTCGCCGAGACGAAGGCCCTTGCGCGCGGTACTGCGGCTGAAGTGGCGGAGTTCTTTATGCAAGACATCGTTCTTCAACACGGCGCCCCATCGACCATCATCACTGACCAGGAAAAGGCATTCACCACTCAGCTCTTATGGAATATCCAGACACTGAACCTAATGAACATCGAATAGCTGCCGCCAACCACCCGCAAACGAATGGCCTAATCGAACGGCTCAACAACACCTCGGCAGACTTGATTTTAATGTACGTCGATGTTGAGCACAACATTTGGGACAAAATACTGCCTTGCATCACCTTCGCTTACAATACCGCGAGGCAGGAAACAACACGTTTTACCACGTTCCGCCTCGTGTATGGTGGGGAGGTGCGCAGGATATCAGATGCCATGCTACCATGCGGTGACGACGACATCACCTCCGATATTGGCCAATGCGTGGAACAAGAAGAACAAGCACGCCATCTAGCTCGCTTGCACATTAATTAGCAACAAACTGCCGATGTCCGACATTACAGAATTAGCCACAGGGTTGTGCGCTACGAGCCGGATGACAAGGTGTGGGTGTGGACACCTGTTCGTCACAAAGGTATCTGTGAAACGCTCCTGCATCGGTATTTTAGACCATAAAAAGTCGTCCGCCTACTAAGCACCATGAAGTGAAGACGTTTTGCCTGACGGAACTGATAGTGGTTCATCGGCGTCAGGGGCCTGAAGTCGTGCACGTGGTGAGACTCAAGCCTTACTTTTCGCGCGACTGAACTCTTCAGTGCTGTGCTTTATGTAGTGCTCCTTTGTACTGTGATTGCGAGGTTCTGTTTTTAAATTTTTGTACAAAACTCTTTTCGCATCGAGGCTATGCTTACTTTTAGGGGGGGGGGGGGAATGTCACGTGCCTAGCACCACGCGGTCTCGGCGCTGGGCCGCAACGACGGCGAACTGGTTGTTGTTGTTTGGAGAGCGCTCGCGCCGGAACTTGTTCGAAGAATGCTTCGTGGGCGCTTGGAGAACGTCACCTTGGGTACTCTTATACGTCGTTCTGCGGCCGCTTGTCTGAGGCACTTTGGGTAGTGGCAATATTTTCGGTACCAAGCACTTCCGTACCATTGCATATCACCCGTGTGCCATTTGCATGGTGGAACGTCTTCAACGCCAATTGAAGGCCGCCCTAGCTACTCGCCTCAATTGCGCCACCTGGGTCGACTCCTTACCTTTTGTACTCCTTGGTCTACAGACTGTCATCCGAGACGACGTACAGTGCTCAGCTGCAGAGCTGGTGTATGCCAGTGTTCTGCCTCTTCCAGAAGACTCCTTTACATCAAAGCAGCTTCTAGCCTAGCCCCACGGATTCCTTCAACGCCAGTTGGACTGCATTAAAGACCTCCGGCCTACTCCACCGCGTCCGTCCCGCCACTATAACAGGTCTGTGCAAATGACCTGGCCACGTCGACCCACGTTTTTGTGTGCCGCGATGCTGTACGAGTTCCAGTATCGCGTGCCTACGATGAACCTTTCCGCGATTTCTACCGCAATCCGAAAACTGGTACCCTCCTACAGAAGGCCGAGCAGAGAACGTTCTTAGAAAGCCTTAAGCCGGCGTACATGAATACCGCACTGGGGCTCGCATCGCCGTCTGACCTCTTGCCCCAGTGCCATCACCGGCCTTCTGTCCGTTTCGACTTTCAGTCTAGGCGGGGGGTCCTGTAGCGCCCGCTTGGGTGGCTCAGGGAACCCGGATATCGCACGCCCTGAGGCGAAGAAAAAAGGACGGCGCCTTCTTTTCCTTCGCTCCTGAGGCGTCTGGCCTTCATGAGGAATCCCTACGTCTAGTTAGTGCTCGGCCATTTCAGCTGCCAGCTACCGCCTCCCACATAACGAAAGCATTACGGACGGAAGGAAGGAAGGACGGACGTACATGCGCGATCCGTGAGCATGAGTCAATAAAGGTTATCGCCTTAATAAATAGTTTCCTGTGTAACTAGCTGAGGGTGGAATTCAGTCTGAAACAGATGAAAATAATTTGAGGTCTCAAAATAGTATGAGAGTAGATGTCCCACGTTGGCAAGTTTCCTGCGCTGTTCTTTATCCTTGTGAATGGGGAAGACTACTGAATGCTTCCAGTGTTGTAGTAGGGTCTCAGTACGCCAGTGCTGGCATGGGTTTCATGCAATGTTTCGTTGGTAGGTGTGCGTCCCGGAGCATGCGCCAAACGATGTCGTCTTTGCCGGGAGCACTGTTTGTGATACAACATATTTGAATTCAAAATCGTTAAAGGACCCGAAAATGCATGTAAAACTCTGAATGAAACCGGGGCGTACGTATCTGGTGATGGTTGTGGTGTGACTGGTTGGGGAAAGAATGTGCTGGCTGCCTCCTGTTCAAGCAAGGTAGCCGTCTGAGTAGTGCGGATGAGAAAGGTTCCTCTAATATTTGTAGATATGCTGTTGCCGGACATGGGCAGGATTATTTTCCACAACTTGCTAGTGATGTTCTTATTGAATACAGTGTCACAACACTGAAGCTATCTGCTTCTGCTGGACGTTTAGTGTAGCACGTAATAGAAGCATGGATTCCGTATTACAGCCGGACTCATTGTGGCCACCTGTTACCTTCCCCTGTTAAACGGCAGAGGACTTGAAAGTACCGTTACAAAGGCATTAAGGATCGTTGAAAAAATCAAAAACTAGCATACAAGTCGGGATGAGGCAGGACGTTCTTTCGACGGAAAAGAAAATTAAGCATGCTACAATTCTGACATGTGACAGAGAGGAAGACATGCATGTGCATTAGAAACTGTAGACCGTTTGTGCAGTGCTAAGGGAGTTTCTCATGATGAGGGCGCATTGCTGTGTCACGAAACTGCTCTGCAAACGTCAGCCATTGCTGTCTTTTTGATAACTGTTTTGTGCAAATTTCTGTCAATGCGTGCCTATACAGTCTGAATAGGTTGTGCCAGGTTTCTGAGGTTAACATAGAAACTGACTACAGTTCGTTAGAAATGTCTCACAATGAGCATCACCATGCATTAGTGCAACTCGGCAGATGATCCTAGAGCAGCTCAGAAGCCTTCAGGTGAGGCTCATGAAGAATCCTATAGAGAATTCCACACCAGCAGGAATCAAGCTTGTGCGATGCTTTACGTGGTTCTACTGCGCAATATTCTGTGCTTTGCATTGCCAAAATTCGGTCAGGTACCTTTTGACGCTACATCTGCCTTGTCAAAGAAAAGAGTTGTGATTGTGTAGAGAATTTTACGTTCATTTTTTTTTTAGCTACACTATTGGGAATAAATTACTGCCCTCGGAGAGCCATTTGCTTCGACAAGTTTGAATATCCCATGACATTTATTTTCTTTTACACTGGCTTACTGTTGGGAAACGTTCCGAACACAATTAACGAAAACAAAGTTAACAATTCCAAATTAGGACGCCTCGCATGTTCTGATATGTTCGTTTTGAACATTTAAACGTCGACAATTTTTCTCGCACTACATTTAAACCCGTCAAAGTTTCTGCATGTGTCATAAAATCAAAGACGCGTTTTTGCATGTAAAACTGCCAAGCGCATATTTCGCTTTATTTCATACCGATGCGCAACACTGACTTCGTGGCGCTCATGTTTCGTTGATTTTATTTTATAGCAAATTACCCGGACAGCGTACCTTGCAATTAAAGCTCCCTAATTCATGGCGATGAAAAGCGCAATGCCGATATGCATGTTGCATGCAGAATACTCAGATATTAAATCATCGGTAAAGTCATAACGGGGTTACTAAAGTATATTTACTTCTATAAGGAAGATCTATGTGCATGATCAAGAATAAGGCACGCGGTAATAATTTTTACACACAAATGCGTCCAGTTGCGAATTGCATTATTTATCTGTATAGGCCTAAAGGTGCAACCAACAACTCGACAGGGATCCTCTGCATGGTTGTCAAATATAGCAGGAAATCAAAATAGAGAGTGCGAATCATAGCATTCAAAATTTACGATGTGGCCACATCAACCACATAACCGCCAATTTAACTCCTGAAATACGTACGGAAATCTGCAACGTTTCTAAGCAGTCATAACTGTTTCCAAGCATATTTGATTCAAAAAGGCTTCATCCTTGGTTTCTGGTACCGTTATGGACAAAATTTTAAATGAGATAAATCTGGTCAGTGTGCCTTTCTCTCAATGCATTGTAAATAGGCCACAATGTATTCAAATTTGAAGTATTTGTGTGATGAAATACTACCTAACATATTTAAATATCCATACAAGTTTATCCTACTGTCAACAACATTTCTGATTAGTAGTCAAACACTGTGCAGAAAATTGCAATGCAAAATGTGTGGTAAATTTCACTTTTCAGTCTGTGCACGTTATTATGGCCACCGCTCACCGGCGCCGTGATCTGCAGCAATACTTAGCACGAAAACAAAACCATTCTGTCGAAAACTAATTTGAGATTGTCAGCAACGCTGCCTTTAGAACTGCTCCAAAAAAAAAAAACCTTTTTCTCATAACATCACTATCTGCGGCCTTCTTTAGGCGCAGTAATAAATGTTTTATTTACCCACGAGTGACAGACATGCAATTTTATTCGTAAAGTTGGCGCCATTCAAAGATTGAAGTGGCATTCGACGTATTTAACGACCTTGACTCGTATGTTGCGGTGGAGAAGGAGACGGAAATAGTGAGGGGGCATGGAATGAAACAAAGATACAAAAAAGGAAAGAAAGAGCGCCAAAGAAATGAGTCGCTAATATGTCCAGAGATCGATAGTGAAATGTAGTAGCCAGCGTACGTTCGAAGTCTTGGCGACATCAGTACAAATTCTCATGACGAGTGAAGCTCGGAGTTTATGGATGAAATGTTAAAAGCTACCATTTGTTTGGTCTCCTTGCGGACCTTTGTTGCCATGCGTGAACTTCGCTATTCGCCTAACTAGAAATCCATATAAGTTAATTTCTTCCCTTAACATCTTCAACAAGCGCTGAGCTTGTGGTCTTGCGTAAAAGGTTAGCAGATACAGATATATAACGGCCTAACAAATCCGTGTGAGCGTGCCTGCATGACTTAGGTGCAGTAGCGTGTATACCTCAAAAGTAAGTGCCCTGCAAACGTCTCTCATATGTAGGGATTTACTAGAGTTGGCAGCACCTGCCGAATCGGCCATATTATACGGCCGTGTGACTTCGGACAGCCCTACTACCAATAAATAACGGGCCATGTCGGCCAACATCTACTACCTCGTAATTTTGCCGCTCACAACGCCGGTGCCCACGTCTGCAAAGCTGAAGCTGAATTTTCTAGGGATGCGGACCTTTAACGCTTTGCCCTAAAAACAACGTAGTGAAAATGTCAACAGACTTAAAGAGCACATTTGACAGATGTGTATATCTCTACGTACACAATACATCCAATATAAAAACATTGTAATTAAAAAGGAGAAAGTACAAAAATGGCATTTTCCAAACATTCAATATCCATCCGCAATTTCAGTAGCGGAGTCACAAAGATACTAATTATATATAAAAAAAATTTATCTTCATTCGTTTAAGAATTAGCAATAAATAAGCCTATGTTAAAGCTCATATCAGGTTGAGTTGCAGCCGTTTATACGCAGAGAATGGGGAGTAAATGATGAATTGGTGTGGCGCAGCATTTTGATCTTTTTATTTTATAATTTAGCATTTTATTTTTGTCTTTATGTACATTGCCTAAACGCAGTACTAAAACTAAAGATGAAAAGAATGCGAAATCATTGTAGGTTTCATATGTTCGAAATGTATCATTTGTAATGCTATACAGTAAATCGCACATCAGAGAGATGCGATTTCTTAGCATTGCTGTTACTAATTTTTTATTCCGCAGCTCACCTATTTTCACGCGTGCATCGCCCTGCACAGACCTGGCCCTCCTCTTCACTAAGAAGGCCGCATGTGCTGACGATGTTCAAGTATGTTTCAGACCTTTCTAGAAGGACAAGGGGGAGAGGCATAGCTTTGGCAGCGCTAAGCTGTTTCCGCTCTTCCTTCGCGTCTGCAAATTACTGCGCTGGCTATTTAAGAGCACGCCGCGAAGGCATCAGCGGTTCTGGTTCTGATACTGGTCCTCGACGAAGATAGCGTAGCAGGCAAGCCCCGGATTAGAAGTCGTAAAAAGAGCTATGCTCTCATTTTGAAGTTAGTCTTTTGCTCAATCTCTGTTTGTAAAGTGTGTCGCCTCTCCGCCTCGTCTAAATTTGTTTTCTGTATCTTGTGGTTGTGTCGTAAAAAGTTAATTTTTGTTTTGGTACTGCAAGTTTGTCGTCCTATGTCTCATTGAGTGTGTGTGTGTGTGTGTGTGTGTGTGTGTGTGTGTGT
>JAJIZL010021084.1:197321-226438 GCA_023969395.1 Amblyomma maculatum | reverse complement strand
GTGTGTGTGTGAGTGTGTGTGTGTGTGTGTGTGTGTGTGTGTGTGTGTCTGTGTGTGTGTGTGTGTGATCAGCAATTGCCTGCTGAATTGTCGGCAGATTTGGAATTGTCGGCAGGTGCGGAAGATTTGGAGAACTACAAGGAATCTGACATTTACTTGCACCTTAAAGCAGTTCAAATGACTTGTTCATTGAGGAAAATATTCGTTTATCATTTCAGGAATAATTTAGATACACAACAGGACCACTTTGCTTCTTGGAATGTCTTGTTCCGCTTCTCATAAATATATCTTTTGTATCTCGACCTAATAAAATCATGCTGCTATGAAACGTAAACGTTTAGGTGGCTCCACCGTACTTTGTATGGAATGCATGGAACATCCGGAATGACGTGCACGAGAAAACAACACCATTCTATCTCTGTTTCTGTATTCCTTAACCTTTCATCGATGCCTTTTCGACATAGCCAACCTTAGCTTAGCGTGCTGGTATTGTCCATCCACATAATATGTTTCGCAGTGTCATCCCTCTGCCCCATCGACGAAAAAATGCATATTAATGAAACGGCTGGTTACGAGACTTTCCTTATTTCACATTGAAAACCACGAAAAATAAGGTATGCTTTACTTAGAGTCACATGCACAATGTGTTCACACGCCAAAAATGCAGTGCTGTACGTATCCCCTTTCTTGTTCGTGATTTAGACACAGACATTAAAAATAAGGCTAAACTTATATAATCCAGAGTATATTCTAAAAAAATACTGAGCGGAACAAGAACAGAGTAGCGGCCTCCGACATTATTGCATTCTAAATAGTATTAGCTCGCGGTCATTGTATAAGCTAAGGGAGATATTCTGATCCCTATTGTTGCGAAAATAACAAAAAAGGCATCCACAACAGTGATCTGGTGCATACAATACACTGCTATTAAATACTGAAGCTGGCATAAACCATACAAAATCCTGGTATAAATGAAAAAGTTCGACACAACTATTAAGCGAAAGGACGAGAAGAGACCGCTATATTATTGATCGACAACGAGTCATAAGAAGGATATTCAAAGAATGCTACATTTAGAATTACTCACACATCCCTAGGAAAGAAAAGTGACAGCTGTAATATCGAGAGCTTACGGAGTACATCAGTAAGCAAATAGGCTTTAATGGCGTCATAGGCTGAATCAGGAAGAAATTTAGATATAACAGTTTTTAGCCCCGAGGTAAAAGACTGGAAAGCGAGAGACGTCCAGCGTAGCCCAGGTGTCGTAGATATAGGGGTGCGAACGAAAGTTTGAAGGCTTCTGAGGACGAGGTTTTCGCAGCATGTATTTAGGACCGAGCTTATGACATGTGGAAACGGTTAGCATGGTTTGAACAAAGTGTTAGACATGTGAAACATCTTATCGGGCGCTAAGCGTCGACCTTCGCGAAAGACCTTGACAAATTGATTTCGCTTTAAAACCCACCGTACTACAAGACTAAGTCATAGACAGAAAGCTTCTACCCGGAATCTCAAAGGCTTTTTTCTTTTTTTCTCCCTCTTTCTTCGTGCGCTCAGGTATCGCCTGCTCTACCACGTGTTGGTAAATGTAGTTAATAGAACACTGAAGAGCACAATGCTGGGAAAGGAAGTGGACATGCCCATTGGCATTGCGCCGTCTGCCATGCAGAAGATGGCCCACGAAGATGGTGAAATCGGAACAGCCAAAGGTGAGTCAGGAGTTCAGAGAAGGTAAAAATATATATGCACTTGCAGCTTCTCATTGTGAAGATTACGTTGTTACGAGACAACTGTGACGCACTTCACATGTTCAACGCAGAAGGCAACAGCGAAGAAAAGGCTGCGGATAGGAAAAGCAATATAGCTACAAATTCAGTCTTCTCCCTGCATGAAAAGGAGAGCTTGGCCTAAATTGGAAAGATGCTTCCACACATACTGCAGCGTAAACCATTCGTTTTTGGCTCGGTTTAAAGTGCAAACACACCAGTCAGGCTATCAGTCTAAAGGCAGTGTCCTCCAGGGCCAACGGAAATAGAAAGATGTTTGCAGACAGCTATTGCAGCTCATGATTAGAGGGAGGCATCACCGAGTGGGCTGATATACTGTCGGCGCTTTTTCTTGAGACTGCAAAGCAACTCTTCAAATTCTTCGATATCTAGTTTCGGAGCTTTATATGTCTCCCCATTCTATACTCTGCTCACTGACCGTCAGATAACGCTTTCTGGAGCCTTTTTTTGCCTCTCTCATAGCCTTAGCTGCTTTGGGAAGTTATGCCTGCTAATCTGAGCCAAACATTTTGTTTCATTGGCGAAGGGGGAAGGTGTCCAAATGTCCCTCTGCTCGTGCGTTAGGTAGTGGTCGTACAAGAGTGACCAACGGGCCCTGATGTTGGCATTTCTGTGCAATTCGCCGCATGATGCCGCATTTCAACCAATATACACACATATGCTTTGACGGACATGACGATTCTAGAGTGAACTATTAGATGCTGGCCATTCCACGCGCGAGGAGAAGGATTGTAGTTGGAAAACCAGCTTTAAACAAAGAGGATCCCTTCGTGATGTTCCGTCTTGAAGATCCACGAAAAATATTTGAACCATTTTAAATCAATAGTGTTAAAGGCACCGCATCCATCATAATACGGCGTTGGAGCTGTCAGCGTAAAAAAAGAAACATACGAATACTTCATGCAAGTTATCTGGCCGTAGAAGGGTGACCTGACGGGTAGCCTGTTGTTTGTTTATTGAGGTTTAACGTCCCAAAGCGACTAAAGCTATGACAGACGCCGTAGTGGATGACTCCGAAAATTTCGACCACCTGGGATTCTTTAACGTGCACTGCCATTTCACAGCACACGGGCGTCTTGCTTTTTGTCGCATTCGAAAAGCGGCCGCCGAGGCCGGAATTCGATCCCGCATCCTTGGGAGCAGTAGCCGAGCGCCGTAGCCACTGCGCCATCCCGACGGGGCTGACTGACTGGTCACATGGTTGTGCGAAACCATAGGACCACGTTGAATATCCGATTCGGCAGGTGTTGCAACTCGGTCTTCCTGTTTTAGATGGGAGGTTGCCATCTCAATGCAGCCTTTTCCTCTTGAATCCCGAGTTAGAGATGCTGCTCCTTTGTCACGCAGGCACGCTCTTACTGCTAAGCTAATTAGGGCTTCATATCTGTGCATAATGGCTATTCTAATAATATCGATGTTTAAAACTGTATGATAATTAGTACACAAGGAATAATAGAAGCACGAATCAAAATTTGGAGAGGCAATTCCGCTTTTAAGGGTTTGACCCGATATCGTTCTGACGGCCATCTCTGGCTTATCCTTCGGCTCCTTGTTCGCATATAGGTAGCTACGGCTCACTTATATACCGATTACCTATTCTGTACACAAAACGTTTCTAGCATTCTTCTTAACCTAACAGTCAAGAGGAGCCACTTTATCCAGCTACGCGTCTTTCCCTGCATAGATATAAAGCAGAGTTGTAACTGAGTCGTGCAGATGCGGCTGTGTGGCTACGCAGTAGCGTGTCTTATACTTTTCGGAGTAGCGTCTTTTACAGATTCGCTCCTAATTGAACTCGATCCGCATTGAGGCAAGAAAGACTGTAGCATCCGGTGCTGCACCGGTCGTTTTGAAAAAGCATTAAGAAGTTCTGTAATACGGGAATAATACTAATTGACATCCACCCAAGAGCAGCTCTATGGCTACACAGGAATGCCATAAAGCTTTCTCAGAAACTTCGCAGTTAATGAAAAATTTGTCCTGGTCCGGGAATCGAGCTCGGGACTACCGCCTATCCGGGGCAGTCGCTCTACCAACTAAGGTAACCAGGACAGTCAGCAGAAAAGATGGTAGGGCGTGAGCGAATTGATATATAACTCGAAGTGGGAATGATGTTGGTCAAATATTTAGGGGGATCCCCCAAGGCGGAGTAGATTTGTAAACAGGGAGTAATTAATTATGCACATCCCCCCAAGCGCAGCCATACGGCTACAAATGAAACCTAAACAGTTTTGTCAGAAACTTCGTAGTTAAAAACGTTTTCTTCGGGTGCACTAGGTGGTGTCTTGATCATAAAAATCATCACCATAATAATTATCATCAGCTTGACTATACCCACTGCAGGGCGAAGGCCTCTCCCATATTTCTCCACTTAACCCGGTTCTGTGCTAGCTGCATCCACTTGACCCCTGCGAACTTCTTAACCTCATCCGCCCACCTAACTTTCTGCCGCCCCCTGCTACGCTTTCCTTCCCTGGGAATCCAGTTTGTTACCCTAAGCGACCATCGGTTATCCTCTCTTCGCGCTACATGTCCTGCCCATGCCCAGTTCTTCTTAATTTAAACTAGAATGTCGGTAACTTGAGTAATTTCTCTGACCCACTCTGCACGCTTACTATCTCTTAATGTTACCCTACCACTTTTGGTTCCATAGCCCTCTGGGTTATCCTCAACTTAAGTAGAACTCTATTGGTTAGCGTCCACGTTTCAGCCCCATAGGTGAGTGCAGGTAAGATGCAACTGTTGTATACTTTCCTCTTGAGCGAGACCGGTAAGCTGCTAGTCATAATCTGCGAGTGCTTGTCAAATACGCTCCATCCCAATCTTATTCTTGTTATTTCCTTTTCGTGGACCGGATCTGCACTTACTGCCTGTCCTAAGTAGACATGTCCGCCTACTACTTCCAGTACTTCGCTACTTAATGCAAACTGCTATTCCTTCCTGAGGCTGTAGAACATTACCTTAGTCTTCTGCATATTGATTTTCAAGCCTACCTTTCAACTTTTTTTGTCTAGGTCATCCATCATTATTTGCAGTTCATCCCCCGAGTTGCTTCGCAAGGCAATGTCATCAGCAAATCGCTGATTACTGAGGTATCCTCCATCTACCCTTATCCCTAACTGCTCCCATTCCAAGTCTCTGAATACTTCCTCTAAGCAAGCTGTGAATAGTACTGGGGGATTGTGTCTCCTTGTTCAACACCTTTCTTTATTGGAATTTTATTACTTTCTTTATGCAGAAGTATGGTTGCTGTGCAGCCACTGTATATATCTTCCAGCAATTTCACGTACGGCTTGTCTACACTCGGATTTTGCAATGCCTTCATCACCGCAGAGGTTTCAACTGAGTCAGATGCTTTTTCGTAATCAATGAATGCTATGTATAAGGGCTGGTTATATTCCGCGCATTTTTCCATCACGTGATTGAGGGTATGGATATGATCGATAGTGGAGTACCGTTTCCGAAAACCTGCTTGATCCTTAGCTTGATTGCAATCTAAGTTTGTCCTTATTCTATTAGCGATTACCTTAGTAAATACCTTATACGTAACAGACAGTAGGCTGATTGGTCTGTTTTTTAAGGTCCTTAGCGCCCCTTTCTTATGAATGAGGATAATGTTTGCATTCTTCCATGGTTCCGGTACCGCCGGTGACCCCAGGTACTGCGTATACAGGGTGGCCAGTTTTTTTAGCACGATGTCCCCCCCCCCCCGTCCTTCAGCAAATCTGTAGTTATCTGATCCTCTCCAGTTCATTTCCCCCTTTTCATAGTTTCTAATGTTTTCTTGACCTCCTCCTTCGTCACTGGTGGAACGTCTGACTGTTATTCCCTACCGCCAATCTCATTATGATCCTGACTACTTTGGATACTGTAGAGATCTGTATTGAACTCCTCGGCTACTTTGACTATCTTATCCATATTCGTGATGACATTGCCAGCCTTGTCCCTTATCGCATACACCTGGTCTTTGCCTATGCCCAATTTCTTCTTTACCGCTTTAAGGCTTCCCCCGTTCTTTGCAGAATGCTCAATTATCTCCATGTTATACTTCCTTATATCGGCCACCTTGCGCTTATTGATTAGCTTTGATATCTCGGTCAATTCGATCTGGTCTGTTGGATTGCACGCTTTCATACTATGGCGTTTCTTAATAAAAATATTTCGTCTCCTTAGACAACCTACCGGTATCCTCTCTAACTATCCTATCTACTGCTTCTACCGCGCACTCAGTAATGATATGTCTGAAATTATTGTTCATTGCTTCTAGGGTAATGTCGCCATCCTCGGTTAGAGCTGAATATCTATTTTGTAGCGAGATGCTGAACTCTTCTGCCCTCCCCCTCGCCGTTAATTCGTTGATGGTTTTTTTCTTACTAATCTTTTGCGTTCCTTCTTCGGATTTAGGCTAATTCGGGACCTCACCATCCTGTGGTCACTGCATCGCACTTTCTCGATTACCTCTACATCTTGCATAATGGCGGGGGTTGAACACATTATGAAGTCAATTTTATTTTTACTGTCCCCGTTAGGACTTTTCTATGTCCATTTCCGGTTCTTCCGTTTGCTCAAGAAGGTATTCATGATTACAAAGTTATTGCGCTCTGGAAACTCAACTAGTAACTCCCCCTTGCTATTCCTAGAACCAATGTCATAGTCACCTACTTCCTGGTCTCCTGCCTGTTCTTTTCCTACCTTTGCATTGAAGTCGCCCATTAGTACAGCATACTTCGTCTTTGCTTTTCGCATTGCCGATTCTACATATTCGTAGAAGCTTTCAGGTGCCTGGTCATCATAACTACATGTAGGTGCATAGGCCTGTACAACCTTCAGTTTATACCGCTTATTAGGCCTAATTACGGTGCCTGCCACCATCTCATTAATACTATAGAATTCATCAATATTACCCGCTATATACTTAATGGCAAGGAAACCTACTCCTAGTTGTCGCCTCTGTGGTAAACCTCTATAATACAGTACATGCCCATCTTTCGATCAGTACACTATACGCCTCATTCAACCTCCTAATCTCACTAAGCCCTACGACATCCCATTTCATACCCTCTAGTTCCTCTAACAGCACTGCTAAAGTAGCTTCACTAGCTAGGGTTCTAGCGTTAAATGTTGCCACGGTCAGTTTTCAATGGCGGCCTGTCCAGCGGAGCCAGGCTTTCTTAACACCCCCTGCTGCGTCACAGGTCTGACCGCCGCCGTGGTCAGTTGTTCCGCAGCCGCTGGTGACTGAGAGCCGGAGTTTTATGGAGCTTATCATGAGAGGTTGCAGCCAATTACTGCACCAGGGTGGCCAACTTCTGTTTCTGGTGAGGGAGTGCGTTGCCGGAGGTGTTCACCGGCAAACCTGTTTTATGCCATTCGATCGACACGAGGATTTTTTTTATTTTTTTATTATATTTTTTTAGATCTGGCGGCGGCACCGGGATTTGAACCCCGGTCCTCTTGCATGCGAGGCGGATGTTCTACCGCTACGCCACCGCTGCACCTTCTTATCTTATAATCTCATTTTAAGATTATAAGATAATAAAGTGATAATCTTAATATATCTTATTATAAGCCTGTATATTGCTCTAACATTGTTCTATAATGCCTTCTAATACATTTCTCTTTTTATATTGTTAATATTTCAGGTTTTATTATATTCATTTGTTTTTATTTTTAGAGCTTGGTGGCGAAAAAGGTGTCAACGGCAGCTCTCGAATGTGCTTAAAAACTCGACAGCTTGAGAAAGTGGCTTAGAGCTATGCAGGCTCGGGCTCAATTGCACTTGAAAGTTTGCATGTGACAACCTCAATCTACATTGAAAATTATTGAAATACGTGTTTATTCAAAGCCCTGAGTCACTGCGCACTCTTGCTTCTGGCATCTGCGCGCGAATCTGGCCCCACCACGGTCAAGGCGGCCGATGCGGGTGCTGGTTTCTTTGTCTTCAAGTTTGTCTTCGGGTGCTAATTTACCAAACTCTGTGAGCTTTGCCCAGAGCATAGTGATGGCCGCGTTTTTGGGAGGCAGCGGAAGGATCCTGTTGATGTTGCTGGCCAGGCATGGAAATGGAAATTTCGGCGAGAGCCCTGGTTAGAATGTTAGAATAGTCTTGAGAGTCCAATATTACATAGAAGAAGGTCGACGGTCTTTGCAAGTAATGGTCAATTCCTTTGTCGGGGTCGTTGTGGAATAGTTTTGCCTTAATGGCAGCTTTAATGAAGTGTTAGTTGCGAGTTGGCGGACTAATATCTGTGTGGCTCTCGATAACGTCTCCGGCGTGGGGGAAAGGGGCACGGCTGTTCCTAGGCGAGTTCCTCTCTTCCATTCCGGAGGTGCTGAAGGTCCTTGCGCCATCGCTTCTTGGGGATTTCTTTGGAGGTGGATGGTTCCAACTGGCATGTGTTGGTACCCGCTATGGTGGAAAATGCGCTTAGTGCGGTTGATACTTCATGTGCTGCTGCTCGTGCCTCGCTGTTTGCCCATCACTGTCTTCAACGCCTGCGTGTGCAGGCACCCAAGAAATTGTTGCTGTAATGTTAAGCTTGAGATTAAGGTCGTCAACGGTCGCTGATAAATCATCGGTAATTTTAGGGCATGTTGACAAGCTCGAGGTCACTAGTCTTCGCGCTTCATATGGTCGAGACGAGTCCGTGAAGAGGTAGGGTTTGTGCTTGGAGTCATATTTAAGAAAGGTTTATAGGACCAACTGCGCAGCTTTTAAGAGAGCTGCATGCTCTACTTGCAATTGTCGACGTCATCGACGATGGCAGTGTGGATGCATTCACCACGCGATGGGTGACATCGAACCACGCCACCGTCCGGATATACTTGGGACCATCAGTCTCTCAGTTATTGGCATCGGTTGCGGGAAGTTTTGTGTGTGCAATAGGAGCATATATGATTGTGGTAGTAGCCGTTGGTTTATTCGCTGTGCTGTGGCTATGCGGCTTAGTGAAACGCTTGCATCGCTCCCAGTGGTCACAGGGAGAAGCCATATTTCTTGCCCATAGTCTCCTATCTGTCAGTGAAATTGCCGGGGCCCAAGGCAGATGCACATAAACATTTGAAGGGCGAACGTCTTTGTTTGGCGCAATATGATGTTCTTCTAGGATGTACTGGCCAGCTGGGGTATAGAGCTTAACCGATCCCTTTGGGCGATATTTCCCTGTTCATCAATCTGCGCAAGCATGTTCATGCCGCTGTGCTCGTAAAGCTCTTTGAGAGGCGTGTGTTTCGGCAAACCCGTGAAAATGCGACTGGTTTCTCGGTTACTCTGTTCAAGGTTTTCTGACTGTCTTGTAATAACGTGGAAATTGTATCCATACATAATTGAGGCGTTAAGAAGGGCTGTAATTATCTGGCGGGTATCTTTCTCCCTTGTGTCCCACTGGAGACGGGTTACTCTGCCTAATGAGCCGTTGGAGTGTCTTGCACTGTAACCTCGCTTTACTGACCCATGTTCTGCCATTTCTGTCTTGGTGAAGATACGCAGCCAGAGTTCATATTGTAGTCTGATATCGAGTAAGTTGGCCGGACATGTAAAGAGTACATAGTCTTGAACTGCTTCCGGCTGCCTGTGTGGACCATTAAGAATTACAACGTGTTCAGTCTTCTCCGGTGATGAGGATATGCCGACTGTGGTTAAGAAATCTCTGATGGCATCTAGGCATTGTTGTTTTCGTACATTGAAATGAATGGAGATCGAACGCAATAAGGATCGAAAATATTCGTGCGACACAGGTATTATTTGGTATTCAAGACCCTCGGAAGGTTGATTCCTGCACCACTCTCGTAAACGAAATCTGCATAGTCGGTAGTACATCTCTGTTTTTCGATATCCTTTATAGTGTTACATCAGATTGCGCAATAGCAGATCACAGCGCGGCCATATCACCTAAAAACAATAATCAGCCAGGGTTGGCCTTGATTTTTAATAAAAAACAATTTGCTTTCCAAGCTGGGCATTTACCGCCATCTAAGTAAAGTATTAGCGACATAGGGGTGCAAACTATCACTTACGTGAACGTTCCTGAAATTATAACTGGAAATCGCGAAATGATAACGTTTCTGACCCTTCAAGGCGAAGCCTAAATGTCACCCGTAATTTTTTTTTTAGTTTCACCGAGGCTGGTCGCTGCCAATGAGGCACGCGGGAAAGAAGTGCCAGATAAATATTTGGCCTCTGTTTGCAACAGACAAAAAATAGCTGAGAACAGGGAACAATTTGACGGTCACTGAAGGTGAAGGCTACAATTCTGAGACACTTCGGGACATGAGGGTTTTGTTAGCTTAAGGACGAACATGCTCTCATTTTTAAGCTCACAAGACATCTAATGAGCGTAAGCAGACTTTCAGTATGTTTTCGTGTGATAAATTATTATGCTGAACTGTGATTTCGTGTAAATAAAATATAAAATAATATATGTCAAACTCGAGAAACACCTATAAGCTGTCAGCGCAGTCAGGTGCTTAATCTGGATTAAATTTTGTGTCTTACTTTTGAGCTAGCTCTCAAATGAACGCTTCTGTGGGGTTCGTCCTTTTGTTGCACTATATCTTCGCTTCTGCCTTCACAGGAGCGCGGATTTTACTCGGTAAAGTTATTAATTAAAACTCATTACAGACTAAAGCACTGGAATTTGACTGTTCAGGTTTCCTTAATGCGCTTGCAAATCTCACGTTTCGAGCGACGTTCCATTAAACTTTTCAAACAAAACCTTACCTGAGTTTTGGTTCGAAAATGGTAGTTACGTGACGATTTGACTAAAGTTGGGTGAGAGTTGTTAAAATATGGCAGAGCAAGAGCTGTTGGTGCTGCGAAGACTCTTGAGAGTTCCTTGGACTGCCAGAAGATCAAATCAGTCGATATTGTCAACCATAAACCCTGACTGCTCATTGGAGGGTCAAATTCTAAAGTTAAAGCTCAGCTACTTTGGTCATCTGATGAGAAGAGAGGAGTCGCTGGAGAAAGATTTGATGTTGGGAAAGGTGGAGGGTCGCCGGAGAAGGGGTAGGCAGCGAACGCGATGGTTAGATGGCATCCTCGAGGCACTGCAGATGAAGTTATGTGATGCTAGGAAGATAGTGAGAGACCGGAAAGCGTGGCGTGACATGGTCCATAGGGTCGCGAAGAGTCGGACACAACTGAACGACTGAACTGAACTGAAGAGCTGTTGAGCAACTGCAGAACATATGTAAGGCAGAGAGAGAGAGTAAACTTTAATTGTTTAACGGAATAGCGTGGGTGGTTTTCTTAGTCCAGGATACCATTGGCCTGGGCTGTGTCCCGGGCCCTGGTGAGCAGGCGCTGCTCAGAGAGACCCGTGTGGGCCAGCTCTGCCTCCCACTCCGCTTGGCTGAGCGCGCAAGCTTTATATTTCTCTAATTGCTCTTTGCAGTTCCACATCATGTGAAGGATGTCCGAGACTTCACCGCATGCAGTGCATGTGTTATTTTTTAATTTTTCGGCCAGATTTAGTGGTACTTTGCTAGGTTTGGGAATATCCTAGCCTGCATGTTTCTCCAGGTTACTGCTTCCGGTCTGCTGAGGTCTGTGTGCGGTTCTGCGTATCGTTTTCTTTCTAATTTGAAGTACTTTATTAGTTCCGCGTATATGCGAGGGGTTGAAGGCTATGGGGCAGCTGACGCAGGTGCCCGGAAAATATGCCGTCGGGCTATCCTGTCGGCAGCCTCGTTGCCGTCGATTCCCTCGTGTGCTGGTATCCACATGATTGTGTGCTTCATGTTGCAACATGCTCTACACAACATATGCAAGATAACCTGTGCACGTCTCAGTTCCTGTGGATGACTCCTATAAGTAAAATTTGTATACGAAATGCACATGTTTTGCTAATGTAGTGCACATTTGCTGCAGCTTCCGAAGCAGCCGGGACAGTAATGATTCTCAGCACTCTATGCTCCACCGCAATCGAGGAGATCAGGAAACATGCGCCCGGTGCTAAGCTCTGGTTGCAGCTTTATGTTTTCAAGAACAGGACCATCACGAAGGAGCTGATTAAGAGAGCAGAGACAAATGGTTTCCAAGCCATCGTACTCACAGTGGATGCACCTGTGTGGGGTCAACGAATCGTCGACATACACAACGCATTTACCATGCCGTCCGGAATCACGTGAGTCTACATCGCTATTCAGCATCCTGTGAGCTTTCTAGAATACCTACTCTGAGCAGACTGTGTGTAAATGCCTATGGAATATATTAGGCAGTAAAATTTTCTTTTTTTAAGATTTTAGGTAATTGAAATAGTTTGGCGCAAAAATTCCGTTTCTAGGTTAGTTGGATGATTGTTATTACGCCACTTAGGATGGATGCCGTTGTAGCGTTGTAGTATTTTTCTATGTACGCATTGTAAGCAGCGCTTGCCAAAGCCTCAGAGCTCACGAGGACAGGACAAGTTCAGCGCGTGAGTGGAATATGACGTTTGCTACTTAAATGTTTGTTCAACATTTAGCCATAATTACTCACTAACAACCGTCTTGTGTAGTGTGGCTTTCTTTGTATTAACGCAGAAACGCACAATGCAAAAATGTGCTACGATACGGAACCAGACGAATCATAGCCAAGAAACTGTCTCTGATATCGGCTATTACAAATCACATTGGGTAAAAACAGCCCAATCGTGAAGCGAAAGAGAAAAAGGACCTCATTCTTATGCTCCCCTTTCCGACCTCATTGATTGCTTTAGAGCAAAACAATGCAAAAGATGTGGATGCGAAATTCATATTTACACGTATGTCATGATCATTGTATACACCTGAGTATTTCAGAAAGGAGTGTTAAAGAGTTTGGAGATGTCGCAAAAGAAATCAGGTTGTTTGCTCTGCGTGACTTGGCGGGAGGGTTTTGCCCCGAAAAATTTTTTGGCATACCAAAATTGCTCACACATAAAAAAATTCCTCACACATAAACGTTGGCGGCATGTTCACGCTTCTTCCCATTTCGGCGAACGCCTCTTAATTTCTGATCTTCTGTAGGACAATCAGCAATGTGTTTAACGCGAATATTTTATTAGTGTCTAATACACCAACGTCTTTCTAGTTTCACGAACTTATAATCGGACGCATCATAGGCTGATCAATACGTGTATGGCTTAAGCTTACATATTACGATGCCTTCTTCGGTTTTGCATTTGACTCCTTCTTTCAGTTACTGCTGCCTTCAAACTATCATTTATGTTTTTTCATTCGATTATTTGGAAACATATGAATGCCTAAAGAATCCCCTTTTACGAATTTTAATTTATTGACCTGTCTCCAATGCCATTAGCTGCTCTACGTTGTGAGACTGATAAATTTGAGGCATTTGTGGGCACTCAGAACAAACCAAGAATAAATTGCCGTAACGTTTCGAGCATTGCGCTATATCGATGTACGTACTGTGCGTAAAGCTTAACATTTCCTGAAAGGTAGTATTGCAACTTTCTCAAAACCCGAACTTTTTTTGGATGCAGGCTATAATCCGTGTGCATCACTATAAAACGGAATGTTCAGCAAGTCAAAACATTTCCTTTTATACATATTTAGCCCAGGAGCTGCCTTTTAGATATTATAGTACTGGGTACTGTGCCATGCAAAGTGATATTAGACCTTAAAACTTATTTGGCACTGATCCCTGCTAAGGCGGCAGCTTTTCGATGGAGGTGAAAAAGCAATGCGCCCATGTGCTGCGCCATGGCAGTGCACGTTAATGAACCCCAGGTGGACGAAATTTCCTGAACCTTCAACTGAGGGGTCTCATAGCCTGAGTCGCTTTGGGATTTTAAACCCTCTAAACCGGACCAAACCATCAATTGGTGCTGATCTCTGTGTCTCATAGATTTTGTGGTGTTTTGTTCCGTCCGCATTTCAACAAACGGTTTGTGATGTTTTTAATTTTACGCCACCCCCTGCCTCAAGCATGCAAGGGACCAGATAAACACATTACTGAAACAGTGCATCACGTTTACCGGGCCAGCCTTTTCTACATATCTAAAAGTACATTAACAACGCTATAAGCAGGGCCGAAAACTGAGACAGCACGATGCTGTACGCCAACTATGTTGCTTCACTTCTTTGAGTCAGTGTTGCTCGCGGAGTTAAACTATGTCTCATTTGAGCGCAAGCCAACTTGCCCAGGTTTCCGTTAGCTAAGAACAATTAGGAGTTTGACAACACGACTGGAATAAAACGTACATATTCGGCAAATCAAGTGGCATGCGAGTGCTTTGATTTCTGCATTTAGCACTTGGACATCTTGCCCAAATTAATGTATCTATTCATTTCTTTATCGGTTCTTGAAAACTAGAATGTAATATCCGTATAGTCAGCGACGTAATTTCCTTACAGGCTTGCAAATTTTGCCGGGAGCAATTATGAAAGCTTCGAGAAGGGCGTCAAAGGCTCTGGACTAACAAAGTACACCAATGACTTCTTCGACCCCGCGCTCACGTGGGAAGACGTCGCTTGGCTCAAGAATCATACCAAGCTCCCAGTCGTACTCAAAGGAATTGTGAATCGTAAGTGACTGCTGCTGGACACCCTAGTAAAACATACTAACTACTCGGCACTGAGCAAACAGGACAAAAATCTTTCTCTACCGGGAGTCGAAATATTATCCCTCAATTCCAAGCCGATCGAGCCTACAAACTACTACATCATGCGGGGCTCTTTTGTTCTTTATTTCTTTATTTCATTAGAAAACTTCCGAGGCAGAGAATGTAAAACAGCTCATGCCTCTAATTACCGGCCTGCATTATAGAAACCCGATATACCGCAGCAATACCCCACTTTACAAAATGACCAAATTCTCCGAGACACACACACACACAAGCTTTGAGATGCGGTAGCAAATTAGACTGCTTTTTCAAGGTATAATACACAGTCCGCGTATCAAAGAGCACTGCTCATGAAATAAAGACTTCGATGATCGTGGTCATTGAGCATGACGGTCCATCATTCCGGCTCAGTTCTTCTCAAAACTAAACATTCCCATCAACATAAGCAGAACACAAGGCACATCGCAGTTTTGAAACGAAAAGATTCACTACGAGGGTCGGTGCCGAGCTTCGCGTATGCTTTATGCCGCTAACAAGTGAGGTCATAGCCAAGGCCAGCTGCGCGGCCCTCTCGCCAAGCTCTGCGTGCGTCGCCTAGCAACGCTTGAGATGTGCGACTCCTCGTCATTAAAAAAAACAATTAGTCTCATCCCTTGGATCCTCAGCCGAGCGCTTTACCGCTGTGCCCCGCCGCGGGTAGTGAAACGCTCTTCATAGTTCCGCTTGTCTACTGTGAGGATGGTAGCGAGATTTTGCGAGTGACAGATACGGCGATTGGAGCTCAATTTGAAAGTACTAAAGACTAAAATAGTTAGGTCACATCGACTAGACCTCGGGGCAGAGGCTCAATAAAGTCTCCTCTGTCTCTCTCTCTTAAGTCACACAATTATGGTGACGTCAAGGGTGTGACGTCACCAATTAGTCGTCAGCTATGAGGACCAAGCGGGAACGAATGCGCTCCAACGCCGCCTAGCGGCGCTTCTTGCCTTCCGCGAGTAACAGAAGCTGCGTCTTTCTTTTCCTGTAAATGAATTGTAGAACGCCGTCAACTTAGACGCGCTAGACATAGGAGAGTTTAGCTGTTGGCGAACGGCGCAGAAGACTGGAGAAATTAACCTCTTCTGATCCCGAGGTAGTCACTGCTTATCGCTACGTATATCCAGGCGTAGCAGAATTAAACCATCTTTTTTCTAGCGGGCAAAAGCAGACTATATTGCAGGGCTTAATTGTAGTTCTTAAGCGTCCGCTGAATTATGTCTCCGAAAAAATGCTGGTCGAAGCAACAGCAAACGAAATATGACCACTCGAGGAGTGCGAGCCCACAGAGTAGCGATAGCGTTTAAGCACAACAGTGAGATACCGGATGCAGCTGTAGCGAGGGTACTCTAGCAGCCGATATTAAGGCCGCGAGGAGTGCAGGTGTAGCGCTGATTTCTGAGTTACAGAAGGTCGAAACAGACAGCGCGAGTGTACCTGTCATTGCATTTTTGTCCTTGGTATCAATATCACGGTGTTTAGAGAATATAAGTTGCAAGTTAAAGACCGCGAACCGGCTATCAGAATCAAATTGACCTGTACTTTGCGCGAAGAAATCAAAGCGGCCCCAATTAAATTCCTGCTGAACTGAAAGGGAGCAAGATAGGCGACTTAAGCCGCGCAGAGGGCACAACTAGAGTGTGCTTTTACCAACAATCTCTCGGATGATGCAGGCTCCTCAATCCACATAGAGGATTGAAAGCTACTACTATGGCTCGACGATGAGAGTGTAATGATGCAGGTGAACCAACTCACAGAAGCTGAGTTAGCGAACAGTAATTTCGTCGTAATACCAGGTGAACTAAGTCTGGCACAAAACGAGGCGGACTACGAAAGGCCTCGGGGTACACTGATTGGCCGATGCCCGTCGCGTTCACAAATGCGAGACAGTGCACACAGCTACGCTCCCCGAGGAAAGTGTTGTGAGAACACGGGAAAATAGAAGCCGGCGAGGAAACCTCGTAACGCCCTCGGATACTCCGAGCGAACAGGAAACCGACATTCAAGAAGCAGCGAGCTAGCTCGTGCAGTTACGAGGTACTCAGCTTTCAGACGGTACATTAGAAAAGAGATGGGCAGATGCCTAACAGGCAAATGGACACAAGTTTGTGTCCGGCGGGCTTCTTTTCCACGAGGACATGGTACACGCTACTTTGACGAAGTACACACACGGCAAAGGCGACAAGAAAGTGAATTCTGCTAGCGCTACACAACGCTATAGGAAAGTCATGGCTACCGGAGGGTTTCCGAACCAGATGCCAGAATATAACAGCCTAACGGTTTGATCGTGGTTTGGACGCTTCGAGTACTACGTTTAAGCTAACAGCTTCACAGACCCAGCCTTGAAGAGGGCCAATCTGGGGGATGCTAGGCTAAAGGGTCAACTTTTGAACGGCTGTACCAATTTTCATAAAATTTTCTGGAGTGGCTTACCTTCCTCTTATTAGAATATATTCTAAATTTCATTGCCCTAGCACAAATAGGTAATAACTTGTAGCTGCTATACTGAACAAAGAGGTGTGTCAGCTTAGAAAAACTATCATTTCAAAAACAATGAAGATATACTAATTTTTTTTTGTGATTGAATACCTTCTAGATAGTTCATCGTGCAGGATAAGGAGAATTGCGGGCTTTTTACGGCATTTTTGTAAAAATTTCTGCATTTGGAAAACAAACTTCATTTTTTTTGTTGTCATTGTATGTAAGATATCTCATTTTTTTTTTAACTTGGAGAGTAATTAGTGATCTAAAAAGTGCCTTATCTTGTCCCCGACAAAAATATAGTCCAGTAACCACCTTGAAAGCCGCTTATAGCGAAAGAGTTTGGAAATGATAGTTTTCCTAAGGTTGTGTTTTCGCAAAAAGTGCGAACTTAGAAAAATGAGTTCAAACATTTCGGAACATGCTGTTTAATTTTCGGACCAAAAATAATTAATCACAGTGCCCTGCTGCATACATAGGGCCCTCCTCTTTAACTCGGCGCTGCTATGTGGCGATTGCTTCGCTTCCCAAAGCTTCTCCGCGTCGAAGACTTTGTTGCAGGCATCTTCCTATCCCACCATCAACCACTCACTGATCGCAACAAACTTGCAGAAGCGCAAAAAAGATAACAAGCAACATCGAACTTACTAAAGCAGACTGGTTAGCCACGCTACTTTTGGCGCAAAAACAGCGTTCGAAGGTCACTTGTCTTGTTTCGGCCAATCCAAGCTTCAGTTTCGGTTTTCCAGCCAATCCGCAATTGCCCGGCCCAAAATAAGGCTTTCCGTTTTTTTTTTTTTTTTTTTAGTTGTGCGCTGTACTCTCGATAGCAGGTCATCTTTGGCTAGAAAGTGCGAAAAACAAACTTTCTAATGTGGCGTTCCACTCCGCGTTCGGTTTCTTGCCCGCTTTGCGGCCGCGCGTTGAAAGCAGCGTTCATAGGCGCTTTCTGCAGCGAACGCGCTCCACCACCTCGTGAAAAAAATTCATTATTTTCTACGGCGCTGATGACTACCAAAATTGGTGAGAAGCTTCTTTGATAAATGCAGGATCCAAAATAGCAAAAAATAAAAAACACGTTTTTTCTTTTAAAATCGCGATTTTAGCCCCACATCCCCCCTTATGCTGTGCGGGGAGGAGACTCACGACACTGTCTGCGCCCTTATTCAGACAAGCACACTTACGGAACTGCCTTACGGCGGCATCGTTGCAGCACTGCAAAAGCACTACAGCCCAAGACCGTCTGGAGTTTACAGCCGAGCACGCTTCCAGCGACGAGATCAACTGGAAGGCTAAACTATGAGCTACTATTTAGCAGCGTTCAAGACGTTGCCAGCTGTGTACTTTTGGTAAGCTGACCACAGCTAGGCCTGCTACCTGGTAGGAAGGAGATGCAGCTTCTCTTAACACCTTCATGCTTCCTTTGGACGTCATATTACGTGAAAGTTGTGAATTAAATGATTGAAGAGTCACTACAGCAGCGCCGTTTCGCTGAGAAGATCTCAAGTTCAACTAAGCTTACTACATCGCCCTACGAGCGGACAGCGCCGGTCACTAGCACAGCGAAATGCGTCGGAACACCGTGTCGCTACGACAAACAAGTATCCAGGTACCAAAACGTTCTGTTGTTGCAAAATTAGTCGAAAATGCCCAACGCTGCTGGCGTTGTGATGGGCAACACAATTCTCAGTGATGCCGATACCAGTCAGCTACGTGTAACTTTTGCCACAAACGAGGGCATATTAAGACAGCGTGCATTAGAAATAGGAAGCTAGTAAAGATAAAGTAACCTTCCTAGCATAACCACAGCGTCGACATTTCAGAGAATAGGCCGCCATCTGATGTCCATTGAGAAGAATCAGCATTATCATCGGTGCTGTATGATCTGAACACCACAAATTGCGGTATGCGACCGAAATTGTTTACAAAAGTTACTTTACATCATAAACTGATTAAGTTCAAGGTGGACTCTAACGCAGCTCGTACACTGATAAGTTATGAACCATTTCAAAATTCGCCATCAGATGCACCCCCTTTGCAACAAGAAGACACACACCTACTAACGTATTCAGGAAAAAACTTGCCCCTGTTGGTCTCTGCCAACGTGCTCGTTAGTTACAACCGCCAGACCCCTACGCTACCTCTGATTGTTATGAAGAGCTCAGAATCAAGCCTTCTAGGGAGGGGTTTCTCCACTAGGGGTGACGATATGCGGCATACACCAAACGTCGAGCCACGAGGCCGAGCAGCTACAAGAGAAATACGATTGTATTCTGGCGAAAAACTCCAGGGCAGGAATGGTCCCAAATCTTACTAGAGGCGTTGAACAGCACGCAACCGAAGATGAAAGGAAGTTGGGCGTAACGGTTGACAAGCCACCTCCGCCGGGAGCGTTCTTATGTTCGAAGAACTGCCAGAAACTGGGCTTACCGCAGGCACGGTTGCAGCCTCTAACCAGAAGTGCGCTACTCTCCGGCAAGTTTACATAGCCGTTCAACGAGGCAATGTGCACAAACTCAAAGGGGACAACTTCGACGCTTACAGCAGGCAGGCTACAAAGTTGAGAAAGCATCGCGACTTCACCCTATTTGAATCCCGAGTTTTCATACCGATAGAACTAAACGCACAAGGTATGTCTCATCCATGCTGACATAGGAGCATTGTTGCCACGAAAAAACGTGCCACAAGCTACATGTGGTGCCCTGGCATTGGCCACGACATTGAAACTATGGTTCGAAATTGCAAGCCTTGAAATCCGCAGAAATCGCCTGTCCCAGAATATGAGATGCTAGACACACCTTTGCACATCCAGCACATTGATTATGCAATACCCATTGAAGGCTGCACTCTTGTTGTGGTCGTAGATGCCTACACAAAATGGCTTGCGATGAGAGAAATGCGACACACGGCTTCGACAGCAGCCATTGGCAATCTCTGGTTACAGTTCGCAACATTCGAAGTTCCTCGCGAGGTTCAGTTCAGTTCAGTTCAGTCGTTCAGTCGTGTCCGACTCTTCGTGACCCTATTGACCATGTCACGACACGCTTTCCGGTCTCTCACTATCTTCCTAACATCACATAACTTCATCTGCAGTGCCTCGAGGATGCCATCTAACCATCGCGTTCGCTGCCTACCGCTTCTCCGGCGACCCTCAACCTTTCCCAACATCAAATCTTTCTCCAGCGACTCATCTCTTCTCATCAGATGACCAAAGTAGCTGAGCTTTAACTTTAGAATTTGACCCTCCAATGAGCAGTCAGGGTTTATGGTCGACAATATTGACAATATTGACAATGAAACAGCGTTTGTGTCTGCGGAGATCCTCGACTTCTATAGCTTCAACGGGAATCCATCGGTCACATCGGCCCTCCACCACCCAGCGACAAACTACGTGACCGAGCAAAACGTGTGCTTGAAAGAGACCAGCAGAGGGTCGCTGCAGCACCGCCTTGCACGTTTTCTCTTCAAGCAGTGTGCTATCATTAAGCTTTACATACGGCCAAAAAAACGTTTACCTGCCTTTGTGTCTCTTTCTTCGTTTCTCCTAACGCACATGCCTCTGTCATGTGGCAGTTGGCATACGACATAGCTGGGCACTGATTGGTCTACGGTTTGCGTAACGTCACGATACCACCTGTCATGGTCGCGTTGAACAGCAGCTCGAAGCCGCCGGGAATATTAAAAACTCGGTAAGACATGCAACTCATAACCCAACAGCATATGTCGGGCAGCATTTTGAAACTTAAGATTTCAATCTGTTTCGCTCCAGGCCGCTTCTGTGGCATGCATTGTAAGGTATGCCAAGCGAGGTAAATACTTTCAAATTAAGCAAAATCAGGAAAAGTCAAACTTAAAGAGAAAAAAATTCCTTGGAGGCATTTGATAACTCTTAAGTGCGGCAAGGCCAAAGCCCTTATATGACTCTGTACTCATTTGGGTGTCATTTTGTAGGATTTGACATCACCATCATATATCTTAGTTCTTGAGTTATATGTCGCTTGGTGACTATGCTTTCATTATGCTTCATTGGAAATGTTTATTGGATTCGACACAAAGCCAGCTTTCGTTACTCACTTTGTGAAATCTCACACTGCCTCGACGTCTTCCCGCCGAATGTGACGTCATCTATATTTTTCGCTTTTTGACCAAAATATAGGCCCTGCGATGATTTAAAGTATTCGTTGCTCTTAATTACACGTTCGTATTCTAATTAGGCAGATATCCGGCGTTTCTGATATAATTTTGAATATTTTGTAGTATTTTGACCTCCGAGCCGTTTTCACGTCCCCTGACTACATGACACGCTATTTTGACGCAAATTTGACACGGGGGGCTCTAAATAATTAACTAAACACTCTACACTAATCAAACTTCGTTTATATATTCATTTTTCCCCATGTGACATGCAATGGTTTGTCTTCTCCTATCTTTTCTCTCTAGACCACTAACAGAGGTGGACACCTGGGGTGGTCACATGCTTTCTGCAGACACTCAATAGCCTAAAAAGGCTTTCGCCTCAATATGAGGAATAACCTTGCTAGTACTAGGTAATTTGGTGTTATTCTGAAGCTGAAAATTACTTGGTTGTGTTTTCCTGTTTACGCAGCCAAATTCATCGTAACAAATGTTTCGTAGTTTCGCTGCTTATAAGTTCTCTGGCTCTTGACCTTATTACCTTGAACAAATTAACAGTGTTTTTAGTGTCAATTGTAGCTCTCTTGGAAACGACTTTTCTTGATAATAGGTCAGTGGCCTAAGAAACGCTGCAAATATACTAAAACACTGATTTAACTTTCCGAGGTAGGGAAGCCCCCTTTTTTAAAACTTCCGCAATTAAACTAGTAAGATGTCATAGAATTTCAAGTGAGCGCCATTTTGACAATAACTCGTGTTAAAAGTACAACTGTTATGATGGAAGATTTTGGAATGTATTGATTATTATGGAGAAATGCTCACATGTGTTAAAATTATGGGCCCACAGAGAACTTCTCGCTGACAACAATGCCTGTCTGGAAAAAAGTATATGTACAGTAACTTGTTATTTAACGTTTTAAAACAGCTGATTCGCACTTCGAAAACCATTGCCCAATCGTTTGTGCCTTAAGAGGGCAAGCGCTCTAAGAAGACCTGTCGGATCTTTTTATGTTACCTCCTGGTAATACTTCGCGCTACTTAAAAAAAAAAAACAAGAGTACCATTAAAATTAAATAAAAGAGTTCGATGGCAGTCAAGCGCCTCTGATGAACGAATCATGCATGTTCTGTTCGTAACCATTTCCTCTTACTTCAAAAAGTTCAACACCATAAATGTATAGTCGCTTGTTTCAATCTCCGGGTATCATTAATACTTTATAACAAGGAACAATAAGCTGTTTATCAGAATCAATCATATTGTTAAAATCTAAAGATAGGATTTATCAGTTCTGCAAGGCGAACGTGTCTGACACAAGGCGCTATGTCTGTGATCGCAGCGAAGGACGCAGAACTGGCTGTGCAATACCAGGCTGATGCCATTATTGTGTCAAACCACGGCGGGAGACAGCTGGATGGAGCGCCGGCTACGGTAAGCCCAAAGAATCGTCTATGGCTCGTTGAGGCACGAATAATAGGATGTACTTTCATGACAGGCCGAATAAACGACACAATAATGAATAGATGCAGACCTATGCGCAATTGCCTGACAGTGAAGCGATTTCACGTTAGAAGATTATGAACTGGGCTGGAATTTACATTGCCAGAAGCATCGCATTAGCCAGTTGGATTGCCTTCAGTGTGGGAAGGGGCCTGATGTTAGACGCACTTGCGGAACGAGTTCTTCGGTATAAAACACTAGTCGGAATGACTAAATGACATCGCTAATAGAACATCGCTAGAGTGGTGTAGGTGTCTAAGGCGATGTGGGTGTCTGTTTTGTAAATTAAAACTGCCGCCGGAAAGCGTATGAGGTCCTGCTGGCATCAGGAGCGTCATGGAGCTAGCTCAGTGAATGTTTTTACTTAGGATAGCAAATATTTCTCAAAATATACTACGGGAAAGACTGCCGCGCACAGCGCGTAATTTGAATTTTTTTACCTTTCATATAATTTGTGAGTCCATGTCGAGCAACTGCTGAGCAACTATATTGGTGACATCGTCTACGCATAGTTACAGTATCGAAGTTGAAGTGCTGGTGATGCATGTACCCCTGAAAATCGGCGTGTTTAGCTCAACACTATCCCGGAGATCTAATCATCGCTAAAATTCGGCAGTTTTTCTAACGTCGGTATATGTCTCGTAACATCATCAAATCTTGTCAGAATGAGGTAACCATTACAATTTAAGATTATTTATTTGACCACACATATCGTAGGCACTGTGCAAAAAAGCTGCTCGGAGCAGCTGGACTGGGGCCCAAGAGAACACAGCCGGGTATGGCAGAATGAAGTTATACACTTAAGCTGCAAAAGCCAGAAAAAAAAAAAACCTAAGAAAACTAGAATGTTGAAACATAATGACACGCATTATATAAGTAGTAGCTAGACACGTGATTGGCATCGAAACAGTGCAATCAGTGATCAGTAGGCGTAATATCACTGGATGTTCTGTCTACATTACAGATTCACAAGAGAGATCCATTGAAATTTTTTTATCTAGAGCAAAATTATACTTTGAAATTATGCATATTATAATGTCGACAGTTAAGAAAACGTATTGTATGTATAAATTAAAAAAGATAGCTTGATTACTCAAAAAGGAAGAAAAATTGAACGCACAATAAAATCAACATATTCAGAAAAACAACAGTCAAAAGCAGGGTTTAAAGGTATCAGTGATAATATGTTAAGAAATTGCTGCCTTAACTGCTCACTAGTAGGTTTAACATGAGATATATAGGCATTTATAACTGAAGGGAGAATATGTAAAAATGACTGATCTTCATAATTAGTTCGAAAGCGCGGAATGTACCAGTTATCAGTGCGTCTATTGGAAACAATAAGTTGGTGGCGCTGAGCTGATGCAGTTGCAATTATAAACTTATGAAGTGGGCTGTTTGAAGAATAAAAAATACGAAATATTCTAGTAAAAAGATGTGACAGGAATTATTTTACAGCCTGCGAAAGTGACCAGTGTGCGATACGTATGACAGATATCCGATGTAGCGGATGATTCTCTTTCGGGCTGTTAGAAGCTTATGCTTGTTAGCACTTGTAGTGGTGCCCTCTACAAAGTTGCAACAGCTGATGCCGGAGCAATTATTACGTGATAGACCTGAGCCTTTATTCACGTTGGGAGGAGTGTTCGGCAGCGGGAGATCACCCCAGCTGCTGTAGCAATTTTTTGCATATGTTCATAACGTGAAATTTCCAGTTCTAGTTACCATTAAACATGACTCCAAGTATTTGCGGGGATTATACAATTTTCTTAACCTGGTCGTCATAGGTTATGGGGTATTTAACCTGAAATTTTTATTTTTGGCTGTGAAGAAACTTTTTTTAGATAGGCAGAGATTTAGCCCTTTGGATTGTGTCCAAAAGGGTAATTTTAGAAAGAAAGACCTCAAATTGTTTACAAGAATACCTACATCGGTGCAGCGTAAGTATGGTACAGCCATCAGCATATATTACGTTTACTGGTCTGTCAGTGAGGAAAATATCATTCATCGAAACATTAAACAACAGAGGACCTAAGAGGCTTCATTGTGAAACTCTGTTATGAATGGGAAGAAAGCTTGATCGGTGATTTTTCAAGCATACCATCTGTTTTATAGCTTAGGTAAAAATTATTTTAAAGGCATGCCACAAACTTCATACAAAGGACAGTTCAGTTAAGAGAATGGTATGGCTCAAACAATCGAAGGATTTTCGGAAATCCACAAAAAGCCACAAAGTATTTAATATCAGTGTTATCCAGTACAAATGCTTTCACCGTTAGGAGAGCAGCTCCGGTTAATTTGCCAGTTCTAAAACAATATATGTCTGAGCTGAAAATATTTTTTACTAAAGATATATATTTTGAGACAAGAAAAAAATGTTTTTCTGTCCCTTTACGATTATTCAGTACTTTTATCACAACAACTGCAAGTGAAAGACATTCAGGAATGCTATATTTTATGTGTAAATACGCCGGTTTAAAAATCAGGTTATAAACATTCACTGGCACGAGAAGAAGAAAGTGTAAGGCGTGCTTTATCAGCTTAATTTATAAAACTATCGCAGTCCAATGCAGTACTGTTCTTTAGGTAATTGAATGTTCTGTGCACTTGTGTTTTGTCTTGTTTCCATAAAAAACTACTTGAGGGGCTTATTCAGGCATCAAAGGCTGTGTCATTGCTACTATGGGGACCAAAAGCTTGTTGCAATGACCAGCAAGCGATTTGCTGTTGAATGTGTTGCAGCCCACAATGATCTCACATCGGTGAAAGTGTGAGCGGTTGAGGTGCTAGATTCAATATAATTCTTTCCAGGCTACGTCCTGCTGTATGCGTGATGCATTAGAAAGTAACTGATGGTAATAAGCAAGCTTAGCTCGTTTTAGGTCAGCATTAAATTTATTCCGGGTATTTTGAAATTCTTCAAGTGAAGCTAATGTATGCAAGCGCAAAAACGAATGGCACAGACGATTTTTATGCTTTATCATTTTGGCGCACAAGTTGCGCTATCCTCGGCTTCCTGATTCTTTTCGATGGCTTACTTGTTTTGAAAGGAAAGTACTCCATGTAGAAATCTACAAATGTTGATTTTCTGCACGTGTGAGGCGCAGCGGTAGACAGCCGCACGGGCGAAATCAGCATTGAAGGCTGATGGTGGTAATAACTTTATTAAAACGGAGGAGTTCGGGGCATGCATGCCCCTGGACCCCCGCACGGCCCCACTACACTCAAACGTTCATGTTCCTATGGTGCATGACAATGGCAGCCCAGTCTGTGGCGATCTTCTGCCGAACCGGGTCCTCGAAGTGCAGCAGGGTCTCCCAGTCCTCCCAGGTTGTAAGGTGCTCTAGACCCCGCGACGGAGGGTCCGCCGGGCATTGGAACAGGATGTGGGCGAGGGTGGCGGTTGGGTTGTTGCAAAGGGTGCAGGAGGAATCGGTGATGGTGTGGTGGTAGCGAGACGCACTATAAGGGGACGGGAGGGTGCGCGTTTGTAGTCGTCTGGTGGTAGTTGTCTGAAGATGGGTGAGGTGGACGGTAGAGTAGTCGCTCTGCCCGATAGGCTTGCGATAGCTCACTGAAGGACCTTCCGCCGGAATTCTTTAAGGAACCATTTATTTTTGATTACGTGCTTTGCGTGTACGACAATACCATGGTGCCCCCGATATCTGCGCAGTGCGTCCCGGTTTCGTGTTCTTGGTGTGCGACCGAAGCTTTTCATGCAACCATGATGCCTAGTTACTCGTACTGCGCGAAGGCATTTCTTCTGGTCCCTCACTATTTGGTTCCTGTAACCAAGGGCTGCACGTGATTGTGGACCATTATCCGCTCCATGCAATAAGTTGTTTTAGTGGCTGGAACGAAGCTTGCCTCTTGTCAATATCAGTGGCCTTGCTTATGAATGTACCAGAGCAGTATGTCGCAGCATCCCCAGTGATTGCTCAATTGCGCGGTATGATCAGCAATTCCCTTGATGCAGCGGAGCGTGCTGCTGTCGAAGTATTCATTCGTTTTTGACTATTCGAAGAACACCAGTTTACGTTCCTTTCCAGAGGCATGCAACCGCCATCAGATTGGCACCGCATATGCACACCCAATTCGCCAAAAACTACACCGTGTGGCGCTGTTTAGTCAAGCAAGTTTAGTCATTTTTATTTCCAGTCAAAGCAGCCGCTTTTTTGCCCCAGAATGGGTGGTTACATAAACGTTAAAATCTAGGCAGTTATAATCTTCATCTGGGATGCAGACGCGCAGGAATATACGAAAGCGTGGAACAACTCTAATGGCTCAAAAGAACATTCAACAGATCACTGTTAAAGGTACGCAAACATTTTAAATTTCAAACTTTTTATTTGTAATTACATAATCCAAGTGCGATGTTCGTGTATTTTCTCCTATCAAGCGTTCTCTGCCTCCTAACATAGCTCTCTACTTCTTGCCAGTATGTGAACGTTCGTCATGGCTATTCGAACAAGCTCATGCACTCAAGCCATTTAAAACTCTTCATAATCAGATTCATACAGATACATTGGCATCGAGGTAACAACCTATCTAACTTGTCCTAATTACGATACGAAACTGCGTGCTAGTATTCCCAGATCACTAAGATCCATCAGGAGATCGCTTTTCAAATCCACCCCAACCTTCGAACAACATGCATATGAAACGCATTATCGGGGACAAAAGTATCTTTGAGGGCAAACAAAAGATGAGGATGATAACGAGGGCCCAAAGGAATGAAAGTATATTGCATAAAAAACTATTGTTTTTATCATTTCTATTTTGGTGAAGAACCAATTGCGGAGTTTAACGCTTATGCGATGCGTTCTGGTTTTATGTGCCGAAAATTGTACTCTCAATGAGTGACTGCCCTTTCATATTATGCTTGGAGCGCAGATCGAGGCGTTGAAGGAGGTGGTCCACGCAGCACGTGGTTGCCTGGAGGTGTACCTGGACGGGGGCGTCCGCACTGGCACCGATGTAGTCAAGGCACTCGCCCTGGGTGCCAAGGCCGTGTTTGTTGGAAGACCTGCGCTTTGGGGACTCGCCTACAATGTACGTGCAACATTGGTAACACTTATTCCCTTCTAAACTCGCCACTCTTCAGCCGTGTAGCCCAATATTCCGGACACCCGCCAAACGTTACGTTATGTAGAACAACCGTGAAATTTTTTGTTGTTGGACGGTTTGCCGTTGAAAACAAGATCGGTTTATACAAAGATCATCAGCGAAACGTAATTTCTTCTTTATGCGCTTTGGTGAAGTTAGTTGGGTTGAGCCAATTAGCAAAGCAGTGCACTCTTTATCATAAAAATAAAATTATGCTCTATGTGGCGGAGGTTTGCCACGCGCAGGCAGTTACGAATTCTTTGCATATGCGCAGATTATTTTCTGAAAGAGAGTGACTTACGGTGGAATAAAAATGGAATGAACGCAATAACACCAACAATATCAAATGAATATCATCCGTAATTAGTGGTGTCAAAATTTCAAAGCTTGCAACTTCTGCAATAAACAGGCTGCTGGTTAAGAGCATTGCTTCTGTTTCGTGGAAACCGCAGACGCCCCGAAGTGATGACTAGATACACAGTCCGAAAGTAGGTGCCGAATACTGTAAGTGTAATAATCATTTACAGGCGTACTTTTGTTCTAAAATAAGAATGTGTGGAGTAGCGTACCCTATAAATAAAAAGTTACTTTTGCTTACGCATGTAAAGGGAACGTTGCTACGACTCTGACCGAGACTACACGTGCCAGGGCAGGCTGATCAGATATATTGTGGCTGAACGCAATTTGAGCTTTTACTTTCAGCCACTCTTTCCGCGGGCAAGAACCGGAGCATGTTTATCTGCACAGCACCAAGACAAATACACGAGTGCGGACTTCACAATCTACCAGGCGTCCTTTTAACCAGATCACTTCGTATGTTTTTATTTACTACGTATAATCAGGCAGACTACCAGTTTATTTTGCCCCTCCGGAGTGGCACAGTGGTTAGGCGCTCGACTGCTGTGCCAAAGGTGCGGAATCAAATCCCAGCCTCGGCGTCCCGCTTTTCGATGGTGGCGAAAAGCAAGGCGGCCGTGTGTTTGGCGTTATCAGTCCGTGTTAAAAAACTCCAGGTGGTCTATATTTGAGGAGTCAGCCACTACGGCGTCTCTCATAGCCTGAGTCGCTTTGCGACATTAAACCACACAAACCAAACATTTTATTTTACACATCTCTTCCTTCAAATAAAGGCTTCATTCATTCATTTTACATTATAAAACTCCATGGCTGTGCAAAAGAATATCATATTCATTTGTGGTACCTAATTTCCTTTCCTAGACTTTTAACGCTATGCTTCTTCATTGACAGCTCCAGATTCCTGGCCCTACGGGGATGGGACGGTAGGTAAACGCCGCTTACGGCCGGGGCTAACTAGCCGCCAAAGTTTATCTGTTGTAGGCCGTCATTGCACCCGCCCCCGCTTAGGTGATGGACGACGGCTCTGGCAGTGCAAAGAAATATAATGTTCATTTGTGGTACTTAATTTCTATTTCTAGACCTTTAACGCAATGCTTCTTCATTGACAACTCCAGATTTACCTGATAATAATAATAATAATAATAATAATAATAATAATAATAATAATAAT
>JAJIZL010021084.1:115764-185349 GCA_023969395.1 Amblyomma maculatum | reverse complement strand
AACGAAGAGGCGTCCGTGTGCTGTGCGATGTCAGCGCACGTTAAAGATCCCCAGGTGGTCGAAATTACTCCGTAGCCCTCCACTACGGCTCCTTTTTCTCTCTTTCCACTTTAACTCCCACCCTCCTCCCTTCCCTTACGGCGCGGTGGCGGTGTCCACAGAAAACAAGTGAGACAGCTACCGCGCCTTTCCCTTCCTATAAATAAATCAGTGCACTATAAAAATAAATCAGTTCACAAAGACTGAGTCGTCCGTGTGCTGTCGCACGTTAAAGATCCCCAGATGGTCGAAATTACTCCGTAGCCCTCCACTACGGTTCCTCTTTCACTCTTTCCGCTTTCACTCCCATCTTCCCCTTGCATTACGGCGCGGTTGTGGTGTCCACAGAAAACAAGTGAGACAGTTACCACGCCTTTCGCTTCCTATAAATAAATAAAATAAATCAGTTGACAAGGACTGCTTGAACTTTTCGGGTCGCAGATGCCCTCTTGGAAACTCGAATGGAGGGATCAGTCCCACGACATGCGTTCACATCCTCTTTTGCTGGTTGCTGTTGACTGTACTCTTCAATAGGCCCCATCTCGGCGGTTATGCGTCGTCTATTACGCTCGGTAGCCTGGCATCTCCGTCTGAGAAACCGATCCTCTCTTTGTTCAGGCGTCACCGCTGCTCTCTTAGTATTCTTCCTTTGGGGATGCTATGCTCCGCATTTTACACTCTGCCAGTGTATACGTTTTGATGGAGGCTAAACTAAGAGGCCCTCGTGTGCTGCGCAATGTCTGTGCAGGGTAAATATCCTCAGGTGGTCTAAATTGTTTCGTAGCCTTCAACTACTACTGCTCTTCTCTCTAACTTTCCTCTCTTCCCTTAAAGCGCGGGTCAGGTGTCCACAAAGCAAGTGCGGCAGATACTGTCTTTCCTTTCTTGTGAACCAACCTATACTATTTTTACGCTTACACATCTTGGCGTCTCTTCTTGCCAAGACGCTCTTCTCTTTTTCGGGCGACGCACGTCATTAGCAATGCAGCTGCGATTTTGCACATGCGGCCAAACTGACACACAGCAAAATGCGCTGCTGACTAGGGCAGTTTTCTTCTTCAAAAACTTGTCTGAGCAAAACGCTATTGCGCCTAATGCTTAAAAGCGGAGCTCTAGCATAGTCCTAATTTTTTGCAGTTAACCGGTGCTCGGGAGTTTAATTTTGTACTAATAAATGCAGAGAATAAACCAACCAGGGCGACTGCTCATTTCTATAAAAGATGCCGTTGCTACTCACCGCACCTTGTAGTTGCATTTAAGAACTCGAAAATCGTATCCACCTCTTTTGTGCATGCTAGTCTATACTCTTGGCCACATTCCTGTAAGTATGGCTGGCAGCTAGCCGTACAATGTTTACCTCCCGCTGCGTGTAGCTGTTACTCTGAGAATTTATTATCAGATGGCAAGAAGTAACTTACTCCCAAAACAAAATCTACTACTGGAGCCGGTATATGAATTAGACCAGCGGATAGCAATGGAACTAGGTGAACCTCAACTAAGGCTCGGGCGCGTATCCCTTCAGACCACGTGTTTCTCCCCGTGTTACTAGATTACTAGTTATTAGGCTAGATGAGGAGTAGATTACATTTTCACAATTTCAGACAACTGTGCGAAAAGAAATCGTCACTATTAACTAAACTGGGAGAATACGAATGCCTTACCGCAGTTACGACGTTTGCTAATTTTTGCTTTTATGTTTTAAATGATTTTGTTTTATTTTGTATAGTTTACCTTATATTTATGTTTTTATTTTCGCGTTATTTTATCATCTTTATCTCTTACTAATTATATTGTTTCGTTTACACAGCTGTCTAATGTTTTCAATGATGGTTGGGTGCGAACACGACTGCCCGCGACTGCGTTTAGATGGAGGCAAAACGAAGTGGCGTCTTGGTGGTGCCCAATGTCTGGACCAGGGCGGGTGCGAGAGAGACAGAGGAACTGATCCGTGCGATGGACTTCCCTCAGCTCTTCTATGTGTTTGTGGATGTCCATAGAGAGTAGCCGACCAGTTGAGGTTGACGTGGAAAGGGCCAGGGCTAATAAATGCGAAGCGGTTGCCTTGTGGTAGAGCATTCGCCTCGCATTTGGGAGGTACGGGTTTCGATCTCCAGTGCTGCCGGGTACCCACCGGTTTCCAATGGGTACAAGATTTACCCAGGCCTGGTGCTCGGCTCATCTGGGGTGAAATGCTTGCGAAAAGGGGCCATGAAACAAAATGTTGGTTCAAGAAGAAGACAGTGTGCATCACTGTCAAAAATGCCGGGCGAATAAAATAGAATTTGTCCTTTTTGCTCCAAGAAATATATAACGACTAGGATCTATGAAGCGATTGAAAACAAAGGCCTGGATAAGGCGACGGAGGTCGTCCACACGCATGCCGTGGTGGCGGCTTTAATTACGATGTATGAGTTTATGGTTTGATCTGGAGGGCTTGTGAACGGAGCGTTGATGGTGGTGCACTTGCTCTGGTCTATGGAGCCCAAGAATGGGGAGAGATGAGAGGATTCGGTGTACCGTTATAGTATACAGTTGTGGCAGAACGCAATATGATGCTTTGTCACGTAGCGAAAAAAAAAATTAAAATCTCCAAGTTGGTCGGCGGCCAGCAACTCAATTCGGTATCCTGGGCGTAGCTCTCCACCGCACATATATCTGCCTGGAAATTGGCCTCTACGTCATCACGATTGCCGGCGGTGACACGGAGGGTGATAACATCGGCGTCGAAGGAATGCAAAAGAGAGAAGATAGTGCATATAGCACATGCCAGCGGGAAGAAGGTGATGGTGAAAAAGTGGGCGCTAGATTAAATATTTGTGTGTTACCATTGTTTCCAACAGAGAAGGTTAATAGGCCGTATGAGATTTCGTCTTTAAGGGGGAGGGGGAAGCAGATTGTTGATGCGCGTATGGACAAGAGATCTGATATGGAGGGGTGGGAGAGCGTCCTAAAATTCGGGGTGGTGTATAGTGTAGTTTCTTTTGGGGAAAGGAACAAGACGTCTGTGAGAAGAGATTCTGGGTCTGGCGTAGCCTAAAGCGCTACACATGCGTAGGAGGTCGTCATCACTCTGGCTCTCAATATATCGAGTAGAAACACACCGACTCGTGAGCGGCCTGTCGGAACTGGTATTGGTTGCCCCATTTACTCACTGCATACTGCAGTCTAACTGCCGATACGTAGACCTAACCCCGCATAAACTGATTTGGGCCCCCTGCACCAGGGACTCCAGGGAAATTTGCAAGTAGTTCAGGCAGCCAGCGCACTCTATCCCGGGCTATTTACGACTCCCTGGAAGCCTCCTCCAAATCATACAATCTGGCCGTAACATTCCAAGACATCACCGATTAATATAAAGAGGAGCACAGGTGCTACCTGGCTCTTTGTTCGGGTCTGGAGCGCACGTACGAACGTCTCATCTAGCATTTCAATACTTCCTTAGATGGCGCATGCTAGTACTGTGTGGAGGTAACTGACACCTTCCGCATTGTCTGGGCATATCAATCAAATCAATCGATTCCTAGTGGTTCACCTCATAAACACCTAGAACGACAAGAAACACAACACATAGCGCGAACTTATAACTGTTTTTTGATGAAAGAAACGGAAGTTATTTTATACACAGAAACGCAATCGTCATCCGCGTGACACCAAATACGCCCAATTCTGCGCTATTTTAGCAATGTATTCTCCCAAGCCGACTCCAACCAGAGAATATTGGGAGGCAGCCCTACTCGGCTGTCGAAAACTCAATGCTCAAAATTACTTGGTAAAACGAACACGGACACCGTTCCTTGCCAATTGTACTCCGGATTTGGAGCAATATGTAGTACTGTGAGGGAGCGCCCAACAATGCATAAACCATTGACCTCAATATTAACCATATGATGGTTAATAAATGTCTCAACAACCATCGTCACCACTACGAGCAATACAAGCTCGTGGTGGTCGCATCCCCCAACAAGTGCCGGGGGGGGGGGGATGGCACGGACTATGAGAGCAGACTGGAGTACCCGTCATGCATGACCTTGAGACTACTGTTTTCCAACCGCTAAGCGACCAGACAATATCACGCCCTCTGGCAGCCTTTTGTGATAAAAGCCGTGATATGGTATTGTACGAAGAATGCGGCGCCCCTTGTAGATCATGGGTGACATTCCCGGAGCTCAGAAAAATTTTCTCCCAGAGGCCTGCCCCCATTTCCCTGCCGGGTTAGAAGCCATTCTTACATCTTTTTTACTTCCCAGAAAAACCTTGTTGATTTTATAGCTAGCGGACATGTTCTGTATTTTCAAGTGCAATAAAAAGCATTACAGTGTCAGCGCTGTGTCCTCCAGATCTTTGTCCCTTTGATCACTCCGCGGGTCTGTAGCGAGGGCGCGGCGTATGAGAAGTGGTTGTTGGGCGGAAGACTGTCCCGTCATACCGCCACACATCGCAAGGATAGCTCGAGAGACCTTGTGGTGGGTGGTCTGAAACAGCCCCTTAAACCTAGAGCATGATAACCGGAGTTAAGTGTTGGGGCAAAACCCGAAAATGGAGTCCGTATACTGGTTGAAATTATCCAGGTTGGTTTGGAGGCGTGCCAGGATGACATGCCGAATAGCTTGTCGAGACAAGAGTTGAAAGAGATGGGGCAAATGTGTTCTAGGGCAAAATATTTGCCATTTGGGAATGACATGAGCATATATCCAGGAAATGGATAGAACATCAGCTTGACAATGTGTAGTGAAAACGGCAGTTAAAGCTTTGATGCAGGGTGCGCCTAGGTTGCGGATTACCTTGTTACTGATGCGGTACGCTCAGAGTGCAGAGGTAGTGCGCAGGTTTTAACGCAGCACATAACTCACCGAGAGAAATGTCCGCATCTAGATCGGGACAGGGCGTTCCGCAGTCAGTAGGAAGTGGTTCCGCAGGGCCTCTAAAAACACTGACACTATCGCTGAGTGGGGATGAATAAAAGAGACTGGCGCTTTTATATCTTAAAAATCGGCAAGCTTGCATTTAGGTATATTCGCATCTTGAATTTGAAAATACTTTTTGGGGGGCCTTCGCCACATGCGAAAGCACAGTTTATCAGTGTTTTGCTTGCCGGTTTGGCATCAAAACGCTGTGATGGGAATAAGGAAATTGTACCTTCATCAAAATAGAATTTAAAAGTTTAATTGGCGTATAAGGGGCGCAGTATTTCCCACACCTCTCCATGGACACCGAAACAGCCCCGTAATGGAAGGGTGGAAGGTGGGAGTGAATGTTAATTTTGGTTGGTTTCCAGGTTTTAAGGTCCTAAAGCAAGTTAGACTATAAAATATGCTGTAACGGAAGACTCCGGAAATTTAGAACACCTGGGGTTTAACGTATACTCATTTCGCGTAGCCTAAGGATGCCACTCCGTTTCACCTCCATAGAAGCATAGCCACCGGCGGTCGGGTTCAAACACGGGTATAACGGCACAGTAGTAGTGCGTCTTAGCAACTGCACTATCGACGCAGGCGTGGGAGTGAATGTTGATGTCAGAAAGAGCTGTGTTGGTTCATCGGAGTTAAAAACGACTCAAGTTATGCGAGATGCAATAGTTTTAGGAGGCCTTCCTTTCCGTCTTGCCTAAGTGTGGATCAAAATTATCCGAGATTAATTTCGACTCCTTAGAGATGCGGTTTTTAAAGTGCACTGATCTGCCTCGCCGCTGTCGTGCAGTGTTTAAAATGCCCATCTACTTTTGCGAAATACCCGGGCTCGAATCCGACTGTGGGCGGCTGCATTTTGATGAAGACAAAATACAGAGGAGTCCGTGTGGTATGCGACGTAGTGCGCTTCTACAATCCCCAGGTGGGCAAAATCACTCCATAGCCGTCCACTACGGCACCTCTAACTCTCTTCCAATTTCAATCCCAACATCCTTGCATTACGGCCTGGTTCGGGTGACATCGGAACAAGTGTGAAAGTTAGAGCGCCTTTCCTTTCCTGTGATCCAATTAATAATATTACTGTTACGCTCTTGAAACCTTCACTCAGGACGGGGTCGCACCAGACATGCTAAGTGAGATCTTGTTATTGTTCCCTCAGATACAATCTTGATGAAAATTATGACCTCAGACAAAATGGCACATACGCACGGCGGGGGATTGGCCAGGGTGCATCGTAGATTGTAAATATATATAGTCAAGTACTGGAGCATTCAGATAAATGTGGGTGTTTAACTAGAATTTGGAAAAAATAAAAAGGAAAAGAAAAAATAATGCAGTCTTACCTAGCATAGAAATATGCCTGTTGAAATTACGTAATCATGAATAGAATCGCACACTCATTTTAATGCATATCCCTTGACGTTTGCCCCGAAGGAGAGGAGAGCTGGAATAATTAGTAGAAGGCATAATCTCGAAAGGGGTGTCACTAAGTACATTTTCGCTATGTACAGTCGCTACCTCATGCTGCTTACAACAACTCTGTTGCAGGAAAAGAGGGGGCGAACGTTTTTGGTAGAAGGTTTGAGTTGTTGTAAGCAGCATGAGGTAGGCCACCAGTAACATTGCTGTGGCAGCGGCTCGTTTGGCGTCATCGCCGCCGCATAAGATGGGAACATTTGACTTCTTTTGGTCGAATCAGCCAAGTTACCCAAACAAATTTTGTATAAAAAAATACTAGCAACAAAATACTATTTCTGTACAAATTTCAACTGCGAGGACTCTGCAGTTTAGCTGGGAGAAGCATTCTACATCGCGCCTCTAATTGTGCAACACGCTAATTACGTGTTTGCACATTTGAGGTTGCAGCTGTCAAGCGCATGTGCGTGCCGGGCCCCCCACTTCCCAACATGGTTCGATATTGCCTTAATTAAACTTGGAAGTTTTCGGTAATACGTGTTTGCCGCCGATAATGTCTACATCTAATCGGCACATTGAGTGCGTACACGCAGAGTTTGCAGCCTGTGCACCTGAGCATGGCGCCTCTTCGAATTACGCATTGCATAGATGTTTTAAAAGTACCGCATTCGATTCCCTTACACATCGAATACTGTGCTCCTCGCCGCCTTACCTTTCCTATCATTATCTTCTATCTTTCTCCTTTAAACTCCTCATTCCCTTTCCCTAGTGCAGGGTAGCAAATCGGAAGCTTTCCTGGTTAACCTCTCTGCCTTCTCTCTCTTTCTCTCTCTCTCTCGAATACAGCCCTTTAAAAACGCGCATCCCTAATTAGAAAGGAGAAAGAGAGAAATTTATCTGCGTCATCTAATCTTAGTCGGGACATCTACCAGGCAGCGTGATTGGTTAAAATAGAATAAATTCGCTATTTCTGGAAATTTCATGGGAGAACATAAGTGCCTGTTGAACTCTTTCTCTATCCTGCATTTTTTTTTTTTGCTGCAAGGAGCTGTGCTATTCAATCCAGTTCTTAATTATCTTATTTCATTTCTCCTTTATGAAAGAAATTGACAATACTCTATTCTTGATGACCATTTTTTATGTGAGTACCCATATTTTGGTGAGGGAGCTGCTTACGAACTGTTTACAACTAACAAGTACAACTCAAATAATTGTGTCCCTGCCACATTATGGAGCGTAAGAGGATTTTGACTACTGCAGAAGTGGCACATCGCTTTTGTACCAAAGTGAGGTAACCACACAATAAACACAAATCATAAATTGAGCTAAGATAACAAGTTTCCATAGAAGCACCAAAAAAGAGAAAACCCAAGGCAATGGCGAATGCCAAAACTTGTCTCCCCGACTGGGTCGAATTGACTCGGTGGAGGGTTGCTCTGCTGCTGCCCAGTGCGTGTTTTGTTTTCACTGTACAGTGCATGGCTCGGAAATAATGCCGACATAAAAAGGCAATAATAATTAGCTAATGCGCTGGAACGTCTGGAGGTAGGCGACTGCGACTCCCTAGCCCACTCCCAGTCCGCTAGTGCTGCGGCGTCGCTCGCGGCCCGCGGTGAGAATAAAGGGCAGATGCAATAGGGTGACAGTGTTAGAACTCAAATATTGTTATTCACAGATGAACACAGGTGATGGAAAATGGAACCGAGGCAGAACAGGCAGCCAGGACAACGTCCTCCCTCCTACTTCATCAACCTCCTTTTCTAACCAGACAGTCAGTTTCACCCAAAAACATTTGTTGCGTAGCGCGTGACAACTCCCCCGCTGCAGAAGACGCTCGTCCTCGGAAATGTCAGGTCTTAAGACGAACGCAGCGCTTCAGGCGAGCGACATAGGCTACTTGGGTGTTGCGGGAGCGAGAGTAGTGGGCGGTAACTTGGATGATCACATAGTTCAATTCGCTTGTCTAACCTAGAAGAACCCGCGGTGTACTTGAATAAAACCTTCTGCTACAACTCGCTTCCGTAAAGGTGTCCAAAGCCACACGAAATCTCCAGGAGCATATGTGGCCTCAACGTGAAGCTTGTCATAGCCTTGTTTGGAGTGAAGCTGTAAGGACAAGGTGCGCCATCTGGCCATGCGACGAGCTTCCTCAGCACGACATACCACCAGAAGAGTCATCTTGAGGGGAAAAGGGGGACATGGTATCGAAAAACGTGCGGGGAATCCTGGCGTAGAGGATATAGAATGGGAATAACTGGTGATTTCATGTTTCGCGGTGAAATAGGCGTATGCCACAAATGGCCGGTGGTCCATGTGTCCTTTCCGGTGGTCTGATGACACATGGACAGCATGCTGGTAAGGACGAGGTTTGTGCGCTCTGTCAGCCTATTGGTTTTTGGGTGTTTAAGGTGTGGAGTGGCGGTCGTTGGAGTCGCACCAGCGAAGTAATTCTAAAATGTAGCAGTGAACTGTCGACCGCGGTCACTGTGGATGACGCGGGGAGCACCATGACGGAGAACAGTTGCGTGCAGCATAAATGATAATACATCACTTGCCTTGACCGATGCGAGCACAGCATCTCCACATACCTAGTCCAATAATTCACACAGACTAGAACCCAATGACGGGCTTGTGAATATTTGAGAAATGGGCAAAGCAAGCCGATGCAATTCATTAAAAAGGCGCTGATGGTGGCTTTACCGGTTGTAGATTAAGATGTAGATGTAGGGTGTAGATGTAAATCATTAAGTGGTGCCAGGCTTTAGGCGCGCACACTGGTCATAGGACGTATTTTTGTCTTCTTATACATTTTCGGCCAATAAGAACGCTGCCGAGGTGTGTGCTATTTAAGAGAGAATCCAAGGAGGCTCGATGCGATGTTGTCGTGGATGGCGCGCAGCACACAATTACAGAGTTCTTCCTGGACAATGAAAAGCACTACTGCATCATCAGCCGAGTAATTCGTTTTCTACTTGAGTCTCTTGCATCATGAACGGTATATACGTTGCTCCAGCGTTGACTGCAGCAACAAAAGGTTGCAAAGTGGGTCATTTTGTTCCTCTCGATGGAAGATCTCTGTAATTGGATATGGCGTGGTAGCGAGGCCTACCATCTCTCGAAGTCTACCTCTGTGGTGCTTAATGGCAACAGATGGCGCGACAAGGCGTCAGCATCCCTGCGGCGACGAGCACTTTGGTAGGTGACAGACAAGTCATATTCGTGCAGGCGTGAGGCGCAACACGCCCGACGACCGGATGGATCGCGTAGACCTATGATCCAGCATAAAGAATGATGATCTGTCACGATCGTAAACGAACGTCCATATAGGTATCGACTTAACGTCTTGACGGCAAAGACAACAGGTAGGCATTCCAGTTCTGTTATGGTGTAATTGCTCCCGGAATTAGTTAAGGTGCGGTCGACACCGCTATGAATCTGTACGCGCACCACCCCAAGGCCGACGCCACTAACTTCAGTCGGAAACTCCGTGGCTACGGAGGGATAAAAGGGGCGCAACAGGGATGTTGAGGTCAGAACATATTTCCGCTAGTTGAAAGCCAAATCAGTCGGGTGTCCGAACAAACTGGAAGTCCTTGTGCAGAAGGGCAGTGTAGTGTGCGCAAGGCCAGTGATAAAGCAGCGGAAATGCGACGTGCAACAAACTCCAAAGTCTGACCGTATGTGGATTTTCAAAGTCCAACTGCTGAGATTGGATTGGTAAAACTTTTATTTGGGGCCCGCAGTAGTAGGCGCGCTCGCGCGCGCGCGCTCCGGATGGGGCCTACGTCGTCCTCTGGGCACCAGCCGCGCGGTCTGGGTCCCCGCTTGCCGTGGCCGGCTCGCTGGTTCCCTGCCGGGCCAGCGCCTTGATGACCTGCTGGACGGCCCAGAGTTGTTCCTCTTGATTGTCGCTCCCTCTTCCTCTTGACTGTAGCGCGACGCTCGCGCAAAAAGTGGATATCCCGAATGACGTCAAGTGTTTCACGAGGTAACACAACTACTTCAACAGAGAAATGGCCGACAGAAGTCATAGTTTTACCCCCAAAGCCGCAAAATGTGGTCACGCGGTACCACTTTACATCATATATATTGTACTAATATTGTTCACGGACACAGTTTATTTTTTCAGCATGACAATGGGAAGCGGTACGGGAGAAGTCGAGCGGCCGGCTACCTTACCTCCATTGGTCGCACCAGATAGTTTCTCGTGGATTGCGTACTCAGTGCGACGAGGTGACGGCAATCATCGCGCCGCATAATCATATATCATTGAGGAAGCACAATCAACGCGGTCTATACAGGAGAAAGGCGGCGAAGAGAAGTAGGCGGCTGTCATGGCATGTCATCTTGAGATCGAGCTGGACGTCGTGCGGAAGCACGTGTAGATCGGCAACGCCGGCAACAGCGGGGACTGCGTCCGTTGCGGCCCTAACTGTAACAAACCGGTGCCTATCGCTTCCCGTAGACATAGAAGGGATGACTCCGCGTTGAACGAGGATATCAGGCAGGCGTGTGTCGAGGTGGGTCGGGCGGAACTTCTTTGTAAGAATACTGAACCGGTTTGTCTGGGTGTTCGTAAATTCCGGTAATTAGTGGCCGATCATGTCCGTCCTGGTCGCTGCGCCGCTCGTTGTTGGTACACACAACCTACTGAGGCTAATTTCTACGGGGTACAAGAAACGAGTTTGCGTGGTGCGCTGCGTACATGACACCTTGTACCTGAGCATGCGTGGTACCATGTAGCTGAGAGATCAACTCTTCACGCACAATCCGCCGAACAATTGAGGCAATGCATAGAAAAAGGAATGTCAATGCTGGCAACCTTTGTGATGTTACATTGCCTAACAAATTTTGTGGAAATTCGCTGCGACTCTAGTGCCTCAAACGCACGAGATTACTGCTTCACCTGTAGAAGCAGGGTTGTATTTCTTGATGAGAAAGCTGTAAACCTCTTCGATGATTCCTTCGAGAGGTGGCGCACCCTATCTTCTTCACACATGTTTCTGCTGACAATCCGGCAAAGCCTGACCACTTCTGCGATATTCTTTGTGCAGGTTTAACCCATAACTTGAGCGCTTTGCGCAAGAGTCTGCTAAGCTTTCTTTTTATTGATCGAAGTATCACCAAAGCACTTGGTGATTTCGTCCACAAACCGGGTCCGAGAGTTAAGTGTATCCTTGTGACTCTGAAATGAAAGGAGGGCAGTTCCCGCGAAAAAGAAGACAACGTTACCGAACTGAACAGTCAGATTCCAACGTTCTTACTTGCTGAGTCGTTGGTAAGGGTTCAGCATCATATTCACTTCTAAATATGCGGAGTTTCCAATGGGGTAGCCAACACCTGGGTTCGGAAGATTGTGTCCGAGCGGTTGACTTGACGCAGATTGCGGATTGGATAGGTTGTAAAGCAGCTAAGCTGCGTCTGCGACGAACGTCCATCGGCTACAGTACGGTCACTGCTTGCAAATTCCCATTGCGTACCTCTTATTCCTCAGTGCTAAGAAGTGCCGCTTCGGCAAGAGTCAAGCGCTGGTGGGTGCTCAGCCATCTTGTTGACAAGCAGGGCGTGAGACCAAGTTCTTAGAAAAAGGCAGCTGTGGATTCATTTCAAGCATCGCGAACAGTCAAAGAGGTCTGCAGTTTTAGGGTTATGTTCCTATTTCCGACGTTTTGCTTAACGCTTTGCCGAAATCGCCTCCCGCTGGTGTACCTTCTTTACAAAGGAGCTTAATTTAAATGGACTGCCAAGCGAGGTGCCTCATTCCGCCAAGTGAAGTTTCTGTTCACCTCACATCCTGTTCTCCTTCATTTGGATCCTTCCCCACCAGCAGAAGTTCATACCAGTCCTGGTGTGTTGGCATCGGCGCAGAGGTGATCAGGAGCATGTTAATACATAATCGAGCCACACCATTAGCAGGTAAAAACCTTCACAGAACAAGAATGCCTTACTGTGATATTCGCAGTGCAGAGATTCAGACCGTACTTCTATGATCGCCCGTTCACGGTTGTGACTAATCATAACTCCCTCTTATGGCTCGTCAATTGCCAATATGTATGCTGTCTCCTCGCGCGCCAGCTCTCCATATGCATATATGAGTAAAACTTCAATGTTTTATACAAGAGCAGGTGCTGACACGCCGGTGCCGTTCTCTTGCGAATGACTCTGTCATTGACAGAGTGTGACAGTGACGACTTCGACCATTACAGTTCGGCCATCGTTCCAGATTGTTTTGTCGGTGAGGTATTTAAAACTGAGCAACGCCAAGATCAGCTCTACAGCCTCTCTGTGCCACCACACGCAACGAGGGAGTTAAAGGTCTTTTCTGTATCCCTGACGGTCTCTTGTGAAAAATGAAATACTCTCCTGTGGGCCCACATTACCTGCTCGGTGTTCCAAAGAAACTTTGCTCCTCTATTTTATGTGTGATGTATGACGGCCCCTCATTCGAAATTCTGGATCGCGATGTTCGCACGCTCCGTCAAGCTCACAAGCGGTTTTACTGGCCGAGAATGTGTTCCATGGCAGAACCATACGTGGCCAGCTTCACGCAGTGTCAGCGTCATAAACACCTAACTTCTGATGCGCCTGGCCTATTTCATTTTGTGGTGCCTCTAGGCAGTTCGTTCGAACAGGTCGGAATTGATCTTCTTGCGCCTTTTCCTAAACCTTCAAGCGGCAATCGAGGGATCGTGTTATGTCAGACTGCCTTATTCAATATTTTGGAACAGCTTCGGTACCCTATGTTACCACCCATTAAATGTCACTGTTTTTTTCCCACTCTGTACTCGATCTTGTGGCATGGAACTTTACGAATAGTGATCAGTGCCCGAGGCCGCAAAATCACCGCCAATATCTTTGAATAGCTCTTACGTCTCTACATAGACACCTACAGGCACTCAACGCATTATCACACTAAAACGATTTTTGACGAAAAACATTAACAAGACACTTACCAACATGCTTGCCATGTATCTGAACAGGAATCTTAAGAGCTGGGACGTCATAAGGTCCAACGTCACATATGCTTTCAATACTGCTACTCAAGAAACTGCCGTATGCAGTCCATTCTACTCTTGTACGTTCACCCGCCGCGGTACACCCTCGAGACAATCCTTCCATTTTCATCCAGCGAAAATATGGATGCCACCGAGATCTTTTCCTTGACTGAAGAAGCTTCACGATCAAAGGATTGTTTCGACGACGGTTACAGTGGCCACTGCGGCATTTCATTTACGATCCGGGTGATTGGTCTGCCTTTGGCATCTAGTCCGGCGCCGCGGCTTGCATCACTGGCTACGGGCCCACTATAATGGCCTTTATGTGTTTAGAGCCAGAATTGTTGACATCACGGGTCAAATTGTCCGCTTTAGTTCAAGTGGTCGTCGTTCTGCGAAAACAGAACTGTCGAACGTCGCTCGCCTGAAGCTATGCCACTTTCGGGAGCCAGCCTTCCTCGCCCGGCGGGCAACGGCTGCGCAGGGAGAGAATATCACGGAGCAGCTACGATTACGTAGTGGAAGGAAAAAGTGCTAGTGGCGAAAGAAGTAGAAGTGGCGCTGCTGAACGCGACCAAGGTGTGACTTCACACGTCCGGCGCGACCCGGTCCTAAGTGACGGTTTCACGCCGGAAAAAATGTTAAAACATATTTTATAAAGTTTGTCTTGTTAAGCACGCATGAACAATGTTTCAACAATAGGCTGACAATTCACTTTCAACGCATTTCTATTGAACTTGGGAACTTTTTTCGTGCTAGAAAAAAGTATGCAAATAATGTGCCTAAAGTGTATTTTAGGATGCTTCGAATACACTAAAATCCACCGAAAATGCGACGAACACTTTAACACAAAAATCAAATATGCAGAAAATACACCAGAAGTATACTCATCAGTGCTGTAGGAAATAAACACGGAGCAGTTCGTAGATGGCAAGAAACATACTACTCCCCAAGGACAAAATAAGCAAATGAGTGAACTTTGTCATTGTTTTCATGCCCCTTGCTATTAAGCTTTGCAAATTTAACCCGTGTTATTAAGGCGAAAGCCTTTAATGGCTCATACTCTCAGCGTCTTTTTGGTCGCGATACAGCAGTAAAAAAAATGATGTCATGATGACGTCACTAAAAAAATAACAATTCTGCCTCCACTGGGTATCGAACCTACATCGTGTGGATCCCCAGCCGAGCGCTGTAATGAACTGTGGCTCGGCCAGAAACGTGAAAAGCATATCATACTTGTGCTTGTCTACCGTGAGGATAATAGTAGCGATGAGAATGACGCTGCAATTAGTGATAATAACAGTGATGCCACTAGCTATGAGGAAGACGGTGCATTTAGTTGATAATAATAATGAGAACAAACGTGGTTATCCGTGTGGAGCAATGAACTAAGGCTTTAGTATTTTTGGAGTGTAGATTCAACAGGGCTCTTAAAACTTTTACATGCATTTTCAGGCAAAAGCCAATCATCAGCCTTGCTGGTCCTGGTCATTACGCGGTACATCATCCATCTATGTGCATGTGTTTGGGAAATAATTGGCACCAAACGGGAACAATGGAAATCGTACACCAATATTCCCTGGCTGACGTCGTTGTGGTGCTAGTTATGACAATTATGCATAAGATATTTGTTCCTCAATCATTAGTAGCGCCTCATTCCGAGTGCTCTCAAGAGATTACCGGTCGAACGCAATATGCAGCTATTAGCAAAGTTAGACTGTACTTGCCTCTGTGATTAGAGCTGAAGGAATAAGTGCATATTTTGAAAATAAGTTCCACTCTCGATCAATTCTCGATGTGTAATTCACACGATCTAATTTCATAATTACGAAAGTACAATTTGAATACATACGCAATATGCCCACATCATATATGCATTTTTCAGGTATTCGAAGAATGATCGATGGGTACGTTCATGTCGTGCGTGTTCGGTATATTTTAAAAAAGATTTTGAATATGAAGCAAGCCTTGAAATCTCTTGAGGCGAATAAATTTTATATTTACGAAAATATATTTTGTGTACATTCGTAACATGCTAAAAGCACATATGTGTTTTTCACATATTCAAATTATACACAAAGCGTACTTTCGTAATATATTTGAAAGATTTTGATAATATATTTTAAATGTTAACTAAATATTTTAAAATAACTATTTGTATTATATTTTCAGCGCATTCCTTAGAACAATTTATATTTCCAATACATTTCGAATATACAGCACAATATTTCAAATGTATTACTTTTGTTAAGTGATGTGAAAGTTGCAGTCAGAAAATGAAACGTTTCTTAAGAGGAAAAATTTGAAAATTAGTCCGTTGAGACTGTAGAAAAGCACAAGAAAAAAGCATAAATGCATCATCAGCAGTTTGCACTTTATCAATAATCACAGGTGATAATTTTATTTATGCAATAGAATCGCACATCTGCGCATACAAAATGTCTTACAACAGAATGGCGAATGGTAGAATGGTAGCACGGCGTGAAATTCAGGATCGTGCTCGAACGAAGAACAGCGTCCTTCAGCCTGCGACGACCTTCAGCATATATCTTAGTGCGTGCTTCGCAACTCTACTCGATGGTGTGGCTGCCGCGGTGCAAAGCTGCGACGAAGAAGCCAAAGAAAACATTACTGCAATATTGTTCTCAGCGGAGCTTAGAAGAGTGTGATGTCCTTAATATATCGTTAGAGCCTTCAATGAGGAGGTTGTGGTTGTACAAAAGTGCTGAAATGAAGGCCGCATTTTGAAGGAAAAATAGTCTGCCGGACTGCTTAAATCTGACATGTTAGTAGAAGGTTCCACCAATTTCCGTCCTCTTTTAACAATACTGACATGCAAGAAATAACTAGGCATTACTGCCCTCATTAAAGATCAAAGCAAACATTCCCTTCACTGAAAGGCTGTCCAACGCATAGCGGTAACACAAAATGTAAATGTATTCGAGATTTTCACTCCCCCCCCCCCTAGACCATCAGCCGTGCGCAGCATCAAATATGTGTAGTGAAGGCCTGTACTTAGACTGTATATGTGTACTAAAGGCCTGTACTTAGGCCTGTACTTCGTTCGTTCATTCATTCATTCATTCAAATTCATTCATTTATTTATTCATTCATTCGACCATTAATCGACACGTCCATTCAGTCCATCCGTCCGTTAAATAATATGGAAAGAAGCCTTTATGAAAGTAACCTAGGCTTTAATTTGTCCTAAAGAGTAGGCGTACATATCATTGTGAAGTGGATACTCGGTTTGATATATGCAGAGGGTATACCTTGCCCTATAAAACCTTATATAACTAACTATGTGGAGGGTATTGTATATTCACCCGACTATCGTGATGGTATTCAAACCCCGGGTAAGTTATTTTGTCAATGAAAGAAGATCTAAGATTCGATTCTAGGTCATCGTGATCAGGCTTGTTAATTTTGAAGAATTCAACCAATCAGGCTGATAAAATACAATTTTATGAATTGCCGATATTGGCACAATACAAACGTCTCAGGGCATGCTTCATTGAATGAGTTACATTGAATTCACGGTTCGTTTTTTAATGCAAAATGATAAAAGGTTTCCTGTAATTGAAGCGCAGGGCATTGTGGTGGTAAAACAGTTATGATGTGCTGATCTGTATTTGGAAAAGAATGTGATGCCAGGGGTCGAAATGTTTGGCTAACGAAAGTGTTCTATTTAAGTTGAGGACAAGGAAATAAAGTATAAAAGGAACAATCGGAGGTGTAACGTTAAGAGGTAGGGAGCGTGTAGAGTGGGGCAAAAAAATTACTCGAGATAATTAAATTCTAGTCATAATAAAGAAGAAATCACCATGGGCAGAACAGAGGATAACCGATAAGAGATAAGGGTAACTAATTGCACTCAATTCGATGGAAAGGGTAGCAGTATGCGGCACAAAATTAGGTATGCGGATGAGATAAAATGGTTTTCAGAGATCAAATGGATGCCGCTATCAGAGGGCTGGTTAATTGGAAGAATACGGTAGACGCTTTTGCCCTGGAGTGGGTATACTCCGGCTGATGATGATGGTGGTACCAAAGCTTACTTTTGGGAATATGGTTTTATGACTAAATGCTGAGGTACAACAAACACTGAAACAAATGAGACCAGTGTAAGGTAATTAGTACTGAATGTTCACAGCAAAATAAAAAAACGAGGCAGTATAGGAGGATATGGGCTGTTATTTTTTCGGAGCAAAGTAAGCTCAGAGTAAACTATTTTATGGACAAAGCATCAGAAACCTGAATGATAACAGTTGGGAACGTAAGGTATTTAAATATCTATTCTGTAAAAGTATTTACTCACTAGGGTGGAGTGGATGAGGAAACTAAACACTAGGTATGCAGGACACAAGGACGAAGATTAAAACGGCAGGAAACACACAAGGCAATAACTACAATACTTCAGTGTGAAGGAACTATAGTAAAATTCTATCAAAATTGGGAAACACTGATCAAGAAGAAATTTGTAAATCCCTTGAAACAACCAAGTACACCATGCTCGAATGTGACGGTATCTATCCGGATGTCAATGCAAGCACTGTTTACAAGGCTTTAAAGATGATCACCAAATAAATTAATCTACGATGGACGTAAACAAAGTTCTGTTGAAAGACTGTTGGCTGAAAAGAAGATGGGTGATATGGTTAGAACTTTAGAAACGAAGATGTCAAAAAGATAAATATGAATTTACTAATTTTACCAGCATTATTAAAACCTGGAATGGAGCCAACTGACATTACCCCATTCAAAAGAGGTTGCCAGTGTATTTTATTAATTTATAAAAGTGTATTTTAACGTAACATAAATGTGTAACAATTAGAAGGTCGAAAAACTGTTCAGAGAACGAGATAGAAAAGTCAGGTGTCGTGGGTTCGTATTTCACCAGCGGCATATTTGGTTTATCCCTCTTATCGATTAATGTTATTGCATCTACTGGGAAACTCATTTCTTCCCCTCAAATTTGTCTTCAGAGCAAACTGTGTTTGAAAACCTTAAGAAACCTCATTGTACCAAAATCCTAGATTATCTGAAAGGTAATAATTTGCACGACAATGATCGAATAGCTTTACTCTCTTTAGTTGACTGAAGGCATTCCGGAACTAATTTCACGTTCTTATAAAGTAATCCTAGTTCAAAACGTGGCTTTTTTACACATTGTCGCTACAAGGCAAATCATTACTTGAGGTTATAATTCATACAAAAGTTTTATAAAAGAGGAAATACTTACGCAAGCTTTGTCGATTATTTTCATCTGCTCAATAGGAACCACTTCTGTTCCTAGCTGAAAAGATATATACGAAAATAATTTTCTTCACTGGACGGAAAAATGGGCCATAATTATACTCTGAAGGTCAAAAACTCTGGAATATATTAGGCGTAATCGCTGGAAGTGGGTGGCTTTGTTTTATAAGGAAGGCATTTGAGAATTTTATTTTGCCTGAGCGCATTTCCTTCTGGCACCATTATATGAAAATTCGTTTCAGAGATCAAACAAGTTTACTATTTGGCAATATTTGTATTTCCTATAAATTTTTGAATTACACTCCGGGTAATAAGTGCGAACACATCCGGGCAGACTACAGTTCACTTCGGTCTTGAAGGCAATGAGCCCTGGCTGTCATACATTATATTCTGGCAAATCTGTTTTAGCTGTAATGTTTGTATTTGCCGGTTTTAAATTTATCACCTTAACTGAGAATTTTTTTTAACTTTCAATCATCTGCTCTTGGAGAGAGCGGAGGCCTTCTAGACTATGCAGGAGTAAGGTGCTTGTGGAAGTAAGGGCATGTAGAGCTCCTTATGTGAAAGCTGCATTTTCACAAGTTTTTGACGAATCTGCATTGCTCTTAGCAGAAAATGCACCTTCTGGGCCCTGAAGCTCTGCTAAAGGGGCCCTGAGCCGCTCGTGGCTTCAAGGTGAGATGAAATTTGGAGGAGTTAGAGTGATGACATCTCCGAAAGAGGCCTATGTCGTTGAGGTGAATGAGGTAATACTTAGCCAACAAAACCCACTAATACTAACAGTTTATGCTGGCGCTGCAGCATGCGGTGCAGCCCTGAAAGTCCTTACGCGATGACCATTCGATAGAAACTGGGGATGCCCATCACACCCTGAATGCTGCCCTGCGTATTATTTATCGAAGATTGATCTCCTGCTGTTTATTTTTGCGTTTTCAGCAGAAGCTATGTCGTTTCATCTTCCAATGCAATACATAATTTATTTCTATTCAACAAATACTGCAACAGTCCTGCTCACGGCAGGTATTACGGGAATAAATTTAACAAACAAAACAATTTACACGGCATCTGTTTAACGCTCTACCTTATTTTGAATATGAAAAATGCAAAAACAAATTACCACAGTGAGCCACCGCGGTGTAAAGTATGCACGCGAAACTCCTAAATTAAGCCCCCTTTTATGGCGCAGAAATATAACGAATAAAAATTAAACTGGTCTAATCGAACGAGTAAAGTGGCTAGCATCGCTGGGAAAAAATATTCTGCGAAAGATAGAAGACGTGCATACGCCATTTTGTCGAAGAAGAAATAAACTGGTGTTCCGGCTATGTAGTACCTGCTTAGAAAATTACAATGCTGGCTAGTTTACGCAATGAAAAAAAAAATTACTTCTAAAATGCCTCAGTGAAGCGCGTAAAGAACCTAAAACAGCATTTCTTGAGATAAGCAGCTTATTAGAAATTATCATGTCATTTCATGAACCGCATCAAAGGAAGTACTTACCCACTTTGCCCACAACCATTGTCGCATGCATGGCACCTTTTCCTACGAAAGCAAAGTTTTCTGTTACATTTAGAATGAATGTTTGCAGCGTGATTTATCTCTAATGTCTTTCCGCTGATAGCGACTTACAAAGCACCATAATTATAATTTGAAAGAAGTCTATGTCATTAGGTCTAGCTAGTAATCTTACCGTCATAATTGATGATTAGATGCCACTTTAGCATCATCAATGGCCCGAGCATCAATGAAAACAAGTCAGCATCAATGGCCTGTCTTCTGATATCTCCAAAAACTTGTGTTGCAGTGTCAGTGAACCTGTCACAATCTTTAGAAGAAGCTACTTTTCCAATAGTCACATGATCTTTGCTACCACCCAGAGCACCCCATTTAAGTGACCACTCGTCGCTAACGTTTCAATGCACAGTACTTGCATAAAAACAGCGAAACTGCAAATCGTATTCCAGATTAGAGTATACCAAACATACAATTAGTGACAACCACGAGAGTTCCCCTTTATGTACAATTGAAGGGTATTGGTAAAAGAAATGTTTTACAAAACAAGAGGAGTTTTCTTAACGAAGATGGATGAATTAACAGACCGGGAAATTTTATTGCCCACAGTCTTCTAACTCTCAAGCCCTTAGTTGAAAGACGAAAACTAAACGAGTAAGCAGTAAAAAGAAAAAAAAGAATTACCGACTATTACGTTACTTCCTAATGCGAAATTTGAGCGCAGCCAATAAGCTGTTTCACCTTTTCGATACATTGAGGCAAAGAAATCGAGCAACACATGTATGCGCTATCACAGAATTTTTTTTTGTTTTTCACACGTATTCCTTTAACAAAGAACGGCAGCGGCAATTTCGGCTCGGGCGGTGCACATATACAGATCCGCCGCCACCGATCTGGCTCTCTGATTGCCACCGCACAGGGTTTGCGTTGGAGGAGGAGCGAAGAAAGGAATTAAGTTCGAGCCGGCGCTTTGACAACCGGAGACTCGCACGAAGAGGGGGGAGGGTGGCGGCGTGTACACCCAGCGGCAAACGATGGGGGCAGAAGCGCGCGAAGCAAGCGGACAACGCGATAAAGGGAGGAGGGAAAAGATAGCAGCGACTGACTGATGCTGCTGACGCCGATAGTGAGTCAACCCCAGCTGCGGAGTTGGTTTCAGGGACAACGCCGCTGATGCCGACGCAAACAATATGATACCCTCGCTTCCGCAGCGCCAAGAACCAGGTCTAGCCGTGGTAAGGTGGTCACGTATTCGTCGACGTGCCGGGGCCTACGTGAAATAACTGGCGCGTCGGCAACTGAAGAGCACCCTATCCGCCACACAGGAACAGGGGGGGGGGACCCTCCGCTCCTCTTTCTGCATGGCGGCGACGGTGTTCTATGCAGTCACGTTATCTTGACTCTCTAGCGGAGTCAGCGGCATCCAGCGGTATCAGTCGGTCGCTGCTAGCGCTGGGGGGATGAAAGGGGGGCGGAGCTGGTTACGAGGCCGACGACGACGCCGACGCCGATGCCGACGCGAAACCCAGGAACGGACGCCAAATAGCTGCGCTCTAAAACATTCTTGCTAACATAGTTCTTTGATGAACAAAGAACACTAGTTGCTCATTCCACACGGAGACATGGGTCTTTAAGAAAAAAATTTTAATACTGAAGCTGCCAAGATGAAAATTAGTAGTCATATGTATTTCAGTATGCTGATTTCAAATATGGAATTATAATTTACAAAAAAAAATTCAGCCATATGCAGTTTTTATGAGATGAGTTTCTGACAAGGTTTCGGAGAAAACTGCTGCATGGATGCTCATTATCTGCATATTGCTAGATTCTAAAAGCATCAAGGATTGCAACAAGAGTAACAGCATGCTTCTGGCTCTTGTGGTTAAAAAGTTATGGTCGTCCAAAATTATGGTTGAAGAACTCCCAAATTTAGTTTAAATAATTTTAGGGGAAAAAATTTGTGTGCACTCCTGGCCACTATCTCAAACCCTTATTGCAAACATCAGCTATTTAGTTACTAAACGACACAAAAGTGATCGAAATCTGATGAGCAGAGGCTGAGATATGCTTGTCAGTAGGTTGCTATGCGAAGAAAACAGCCAAACTGAGAAAAGTGGAAAAAACAAAATACAAGATTTTTAATGCACTCTTTATGCACAGTTATGTGACAGAAAGTAGATTTCAGCTTTAGAATGCCCCAGGTGAGTAATTTTCATCACTTTTTGCTTGGTGACGCCGCTTTAGAGCAGAGACAAAGCCCGCCGAGGCTGCACGCTTCCGCTCGGAGCTTGTAACTCGGCGAGAGTCCTTCTCCCGTGCTCTCACACTAGTTATGTGGTTTGGCTCCACTTGGAGCTCCTGAAGAATTCGTGATGCCGCCTCTTGCGTGCCAGAATTAAATCTCATGACTGCTTCAGCGACAGCCGCTTCAGCAGAAATGAGTGAGGCATGCTTGGTCTTCGGCATCAGAGACCAAATCACTGAATGTAATGCCTCATTCGCATTCTGTGTATGTCCTCGCTGGCACCTGCCGAGTAGATCCTTGTCGGCAAGGCGTTTGTACACTGGTAGCACTGCCTGGCTGACGTAGTCGGGCAGGTTGTACCGGTGTTTGGGTGGCTGCTCTCCCCTTGCAATGGCAGCATTATACTTGCACCAAGAGTTGGTGCCGTGCGGGCATAGGCCATGGTCCGGGTGCTTATCTCTCGATGTGACATGATAATATGTGGCCATAACTGCTTGATGCATTTTGTCAACATCCCCTGCATTCGATTTTAATGCCCAGCCATAATAGGTGCTCAGTTTGGCTATAACGTCTGCAGTGAGTCGACCTTTGCCACTCAAGCTTTCACCATGATCTGCTTTGTTTTTCTGTACAAGGCTCCGCAAGGCACTCCCCATTCGCTTCTGTACATGGTTTATGCAGTCTTCTTTTTCGACTGGTATAAAACCATATACCTTAGCCTCTTCTACCGCACGAAAATGTTTGCTGTCCCCATCGCAGAGCATGGTGGTGTAGCGCAGGCCGTGCCGCTCGAGGGATCGTTGGAAGAGCATCACAACTGCTTCAACCTCCATCTGCCCAGATTTTGCGTTGGTATTTTTCTGGCATACATGGTTTTCTTTCCATGCATTGTACTGGGGGTCATCCTCCTTAGGTGTATTTTTGCAGCCAAGGCAGTGGTTGGACAGCACAACAAAGTCTAACACATATCCTGAGAAAAGCTCTATCACAGTGCCCACGCCAATGTGAGACTGGTGCTCTCTCGTCATCCACGTTCCGTCAAAACAGACCGCAATATTTCCAGTGTTTCCAAAATTGATCTCCTTGTGTAGCTCCTTCACTGCTGAAGCGCAACCGGTCAGCACACTTCCAGCAGCCAGCACTGCGGCAGGACTTAGCTTTGATTTCAGGTGCGCCTGGTAAGTTGTTGTGAAGGCCCCGGTGGGAAATTCCCATGGTTGAAAAAAGTCATTCAGGGCTGTTTGGCCGTTTCCTGTAGTTTGCGCGGCACGAGCAGCGAGAATATTCACTTTGAATGTATTGCACTTAGCACTTCCAGACATACGTTGTGAACTCCACTCGCGCGCTACGTCGGCGCACACTGAACATCGCAAAAACAACTGCACAGCAACCCCATATTCACGTTCGCTTTTCTCGATGGTCACGGTGCTACCACACTGTTGGCACACGGTGTTTTCGAGCAGCCGGTTGATTGCCGACAGATCGACGATTGTATATGCTGCCGCTGCTGTCGCCGCCGATGGAACCGCGCCGCTTTTTTCGGTGTGAAGGGTCTGCAGCTTGCGCTCGGTCGCAGATATTGATGATAACGAGGCAATTCGGGCGTTCGTTTGTTCTTGCCGTCGCTGCAGGTCTTGGGGGCTCAAAAACGTCGTGTCAACGCGCGTTTGTTGCTGGCTGCCGCCCGCGTCACCGAACTCGGCCGCAGAGCCAGCCGTTGCACGTTCAACTGCGTCGTCTCGATGACTTGCTTCGGGAGCCGCCGGATGTTCTTGCAACGCATCACCTTGCTGTTTAGGCGCCTTTTTGCGTCTTTTTCCAAACTTGTGGACACTGTGGAACTTGCGGTACGGACGAGGCATGGTTGGCGCCGTGAACCTCACCGACAGACTTTTTCAAAATGGCGACGCGTCCGTTCTGAGCAGGAGCAAAAAAAATGGCGTGGGCCTGTGAGAAGTGCCCATTTCGTCACGTGATAGCCGTAGACCAATGGCACAGCAGTATTTCATGTTTGTTTTTTTGCTTCTCTAAAGCTAACAAAGAGACGCTGCGCGCTCAGCTCCGATGGAAAAAAGAAAGAAGAGACGCTCTTTCAAACGAGATCAAGACAGCGGCATTCCGGCGAGTCGTTAGAAAGCGGTGCGCGGCGCAAAATGACCATTTTTGAGATACTTTCGCGAAATTTTCGCCCAAATACTACCCTTATTCGGCTTTTTCTCGAAAACTATCAGCATTTCTACTTTGAAACTTCACCAACATTTAGAGAATGACCTCATAGTCACGAATATTACAAAACTGAAAAGTCGATTTTTTCGCGATTTTTGGCCTCCAAAGACCCGTGTCCCCCCTTAACAGACCGAGAAATTTTATTGCCCACAGTCTTCTAACTCTCAAGCCCTTAGTTAAAAGACGAAAACTAAACGAGTAAGCAGTAGAAACAAAAAAAAAACATTCTAGCTAGCATAGTTCTTTGATGAACAAAGAACACTCTACACAGTTGCTCATTCCACAAAATCATAGAAGAAAAAACTATCCTTGCCTCGTTGTTTGCTCTACACAAGGATAGTTATATAATAGCGCTTTGCCCTCAGATTGCGCTCTCGGGAAGGCAGTTCCAGTCAGGAACTGACAACTTACCCTGACCTTACCGCCTCAATACTCCTGATGAGCATTTCATGCAAAATACTTTAACAAGCGCCTTTCGCAAGCACTGGGGATATTGTTTCATCTAAATGTTCAATTCTCGAACCTAATGCGCATATTGGCTTTCACAATATGCTTGCTAAAGTTTACACTTCCTTGCAAAAAACCAGTGCGAACACTTATAAAATCCAGACCATTATTGACCGTCGTTCCTTCGGTGCTCTTGCTTTCCTTGAGTTTTCAAAAGCCGCTGAAAAAAAGTGCATCGCGAGCTAGTTGTCTTGCAAATAAGCAGATTGAAAGCCGATAGCATGATCCAAATTGGCAAGAACACATCTACTCTAGTCGATCGCAGTTCGTCACGTCTACATTAATGGGTTCATCCAGTGGGCGTCCTTTAGCGTGCAATCATGGTCACGTGATTCTGCACTTATTATAAAAAGCAGTTCAGTTCAGTCGTTCAGTCGTGTCCGACTCTTCGTGACCCTATTGACCATGTCACGCCAAGCTTTCCGGTCTCTCACTATCTTCCTAACATCACATAACTTCATCTGCAGTGCCTCGAGGATGCCATCTAACCACCGCGTTCGCTGCCTACCCCTTCTCTCGCAACCCTCAACCTTTCCCAACATCAAATCTTTCTCCAGCTACTCCTCTCTTCTCATCAGATGACCAAAGTAGCTGAATTTGACCCTCCAATGAGCAGTCAGGGTTTATGGTCGACAATATTGACTGATTTGATCTTCTGGCAGTCCAAGGAACTCTCAAGAGTCTTCGCCAGCACCACAATTCAAACGCGTCAATTCTTCGGCGGTCAGCCTTTTTCACAGTCCAACTCTCGCATCCATACATCACAACTGGAAAGATCATAGCACGAGTTATACGGATCTTGGTTGGCAGACTAATGTCTCTGCTCTTTACTAGGCGGTCAAGGCTAACCATTGCTCTCTTTCCCAGAAGCAGGCGTCTCCTAATTTCATGGCTGCAGTCTCCTTCCGAGGTAATCTTGGAGCCCAAGAAGAGAAAATCTGTCACAAATTCCACTTCTAGTCCCTTGATGCTCCAGGACTTGATAGGGCAAGACGCCATGATCTTTTTCTTTTTAATGTTCAGTTTAAGCCCAAACTTCTCACTCTCTTCTTGTACGCGCATCAGAAGTCTCTTGAGTTCCGAGTCACTTTCTGCAATTAAAGTGGTATCATCCACATATCTAAGGTTGTTGATGCGTTTTCCAGCAATCTTCACTCCAGCTGAAGACTCGTCCAGACCGGCCTTCCTCATGATGCACTCTGCATATAGGTTAAATAGGCAGGGCGACAGTATGCAGCCTTGCCTCACTCCTTTCTCAATCGGAAACCAATCAGTAAGACCATGCCCAGTTCTGACTGTGGTCTCTTGCCCTTCATACAGGTTCCTGAGGAGACAGATGAGGTGAATTGGAACTCCCATCTCTTGGAGAGCTTGCCACAATCTGCTGTGATCTACGCAGTCAAACGCTTTCGCATAATCAATAAAGCAGAAGTAGATGGGTTTCTGGAACTCTCTTGCTTTTTCCATGATCCAGCGAAGGTTGGCAACTTGGTCTCTAGTTCCTCTGCTCTTGCGAAACCCAGCTTGCACGTCCGGAAGCTCGCGATCCACATACTGCTGCAGCTTACCTTGGAGGATTTTCAAAATCACCTTGCTAGCATGGGAAATAAGCGCGATTGTGCGGTAGTTGGAACAATCCTTGGCACTGCCTTTCTTTGGAATGGGGATGTAAACTGACCTCCTCCAATCCTGTGGCCACTGCAGGGTTGTCCAAATCTTCTGACATAATGTATGCAGAATGTTAACAGCGTCATGGTTGAGGTTTTGAAGCAACTCAGCTGGAATGCTATCAATTCCGCTAGCTTTGTTCTTAGCAAGGCTGGCTAAGGCCCATTCAACTTCACTCTTCAGGATGCCCGGCTCAAGATCAGTTATCACAACCGTCTTATGTTGGGTTTGCACATTCGAGTCTTTCTTGTACAGTTCTTCTGTGTATTCCTGCCACCTCTTCTTTATCTCTGCGGCTTCAGTGAGGTCCTTGCCTCGTTTGTCCTTTATCACACCCATCTTAGCACAGAAGCTTCCTTTGATATCTTTGATTGTCTTATACAGAGCTCTTGTGTTCCTTAAATGGCTGTTGTCCTTAACTGCTTGGCACTGTATGTTCAGGAAGGCATTCTTATCTCTCCTTGCTATTTTCTGAAAATCCGCATTGAGAACCTTGTATCTTTCTCTTTCCCCCATAACTTTTGCCATCCTCCTTTCCTCAGCTATTTGCAAAGCCTCTTCAGATAAGCAGTTTGCTTTCTTGCATTTCTTTTGCTTTGGAACTACCTTAGTAGCAACTTCTTGTATTATATCACGAACATCAGACCACATCTCTTCGGGCTCTTTGTCTTCTAGATCTAATCCTTGAAATCGATTCCTCACTTCCACAGCATATTCTAATGGAACTTGATCCAGATTATACCTGAAAGGCCTTCTAGTTTTCTGCGTTTTCCTCAATCGAAGCTTAATCTTTGCAACAAGAAGCTGATGATCGGTGCCACAATCGGCCCCAGGCCTTGTTTTTACTGCTTGTATAGCGCTTCTCCATCTCTGCCGGCAAATAATATAATCGATCTGATTCCTGTACAGACCGTCCGGTGAAGTCCATGTGTACAGGCGCCTCTTGTGCTGTTGAAAATGAGTATTCGCTATGGTCAGGTTGTTTTCTTGACAAAACTCTACTAGCCTCTGCCCAGCTTCATTTGGCTCACCAAGACCGAACTTGCCTATAATTCCGGATATTTCTTCACTCCCTACCTTGGCATTCCAATCTCCTATGAGAAAAACGACGTCTGATGATGGGGTGCATTCTAAAAGGCATTGTAGGTCCGCATAAAATCTCTCAACGTCAGCTTCTTCAGCAGTAGGGGTCGGTGCATAGACTTGGATAACTGTTATGTTGAAAGGGTGACCTTGGATCCGAAGTGAAATCATTCGGTCGTTTTTGGGGTTGTACCCTAGCACTGCTTTGCCCATTCTTCTGTTTACTATGAGAGCGACCCCATTCCTTCTCTTTGATTCGTGCCCACAATAAAAGACATAATGGTCGCCGGAGTTAAATTCTCCCATTCCGGTCCACTTGAGCTCGCTGATACCCAAGATATCAATGTTCAATCTGCCCATTTCTCGCTTGACGATATCCAGTTTACCTTGCGTCATAGATCTTACATTCCATGTTGCTATGTGATACATCTCCTTGTAACATCGACTTTCCGGTCGCTTCCCGACACACCCACAACTGAGCGTCCTTTTGGCTTTAGCCCAGCCGCTTCATTCGTCCTGGAGCTACTAGGAATCGCCCTTTGTTCATCCCCAGGAACATGTGGGACGCCTTCCAACCTGGGGGGCTCATCTTCCGGCGCCATATCGATAATGGTATTGTGACTGGCCATAGGGTTTTCTTGGCAGGAAATACCGGAGTGGGTTGCCATTACCTTCTCCAGTGAATCACATTTTGTCAGAACTCTCTGCCGTGACCTGTCTATCTTGGGTGGCCCTACACAGCAGAGCTCACGACTTCATCGAGTTTCGCAAGCCCCTCCGCCACGACAAGGCAGTGATCCATGAAGGGGCAAGGACCCGAAAAATGTCTTCGTATTTCGAAATAGATGCAGGCCATTGCTTTCACCTCTAGGACACCGTGGTGACAATATGAGGTGACAACATCGATTTTATTATTCCAACACAAATATGTGTTAGCTTCGTTATGAAGCTAAGGCAGCAAACGGTTCACCACTCGCTATCGGAATCTTAAGTCCTGCGTTTGTTAAATTATCTTTTGTTAGTCACTGTTGTAAGCCGTTTTATTCGGCATTTCAACATATACCGATAATAGAGGGTATCCCCGCAAAATTCAATTACGTCCTTAAACCAAACTGTAAGTTCTAGTCCCAGTAACACAAATAGGAGAATCCCAGAGCCACCTGTCCTAGTCTGCAGCAATCTGTTCATTCGCGAAAATTTATGATACGTTGTAGAGAGTAGTCACCTTAATTTTTATATCGTGAGGCAAAAGCCTTACTAGTCTATGTTGTGTCCGTGAATGCTGTCCGCATATTGTGTCCCTTTTACACTGACACTGGAAAGGTTGGCTGTGGTGTAGCTCTAGTTAACCCCAGTTGAATTTCGAAAGCCACGGCTGCATGGCTACACTTGTGGTTGTACCTTTTGGTTAAGCGTTTGGTTTAGCTCTTATGTATAGAGAAGGCAAACTGTTCAGGTAACGACTAGGCTTTTATTCTTTATACCAGTGATCCGTCACGACAACCACCTTGTTTTCAGTTCGGCTAGGCATTCCGGCAGCCAGAACGTCCAACGAAGTTTCAACGCTGGCCTGGGGAGATATATACACCCCAGTTCCTACGACCCTCGTCTCTCACAGTTTTACACAGCGATGGCAGCAGCGTCGACGCGGCGCTGTGGTCTTCAATGTCCCTCCAGAAATCACAGTTTGTGCCTCTCCGCCCCACTCTGAGATGCACTACACAAATACCGCTCTCGCTTGCGAGCGGTTGGTTGGTTGGTTGGTTCATAGGAAGGGAAAGGCGCAGTATCTGTCACACTTGCTCTGTGGACACCTGAACCGCGCCGTAAGGGAAGGGATGAAGGTGGGAGTGAACGTGGATAGAGAGAAAAGGGAGCCGTAGTGAAGGGCTACGGAGTAATTTTGACCACCTGGGGATCTTTAACGTGCGCTGACATCGCACAGCATTCATGAATCATAAGAGATAAGAGTACTCGGTCTCTTTATCCATCACCAAAGACGCCCTTACACAACACTAGCCAAGCTTCGCCAGATGGGGGACCAGGTTGGCCGTATGGTCTGCCGAGTGTCTAACAAACGCGGGGGGTTGCGAAGTAAGGATGCCTTGCGCCTGGCAAACCCCTTCGTAACCATTCGAATCCTATATTCGACTCATTACCTCCACTGGCGGAAGGAAGCACAAGGAGGATACCCTCGAGATGATTCTCCGAAAAATCATGAAACGTGCCCTCGACCTCCCAATCTCCACCTCTAACATTCGGCTCATGGCCCTAGCGGTGGTGAACACTTTCAGGGAGCTTCAGGAAGTACATTTGATGAACCAATATACCCGCCTCACACAGACAGTGTCGGGTCGCCGCCTTCTTGCCCTGCTAAACATTCAACATATACAGTTCACAGAGGAGAGGCTCTGTATTCCAGAACTCTGGAGACGCGCCCTCAGAGTGCGGCCTCTCCCTGCCAACACGTCACGAGAAGACCATAATGGGCGGCGCCTGGCGCGGGTGGACGCCTTGGCCCGGCATTATGGCAACAAATCAGGTGTGTTTTACTTGGATGCCTCGGGCCTCCATCCGGGGAGGCTGGTATACGGCTGCAGTCGTGCACAACGGGAACACAGTCGATGGCCTTACATGCAAGGCCAAATCTATAACACACGCCGAAGAGGTAGCCATTGCACTCGGCGCCTTAGACCACACTTCTAAATATATCATCACCGACTCACGAGGGGCTTGTCGGAACGCCACCCAAGGGTGGACTACCCCCTTAGCCTATAGAATATATCAAAATTGCAGTCGAGACACGGAACCCGCGTGCCGATATCTCGTCTGGGCTCCTGGCCACCAGAGTCTTGCAGGGAACGAGGCAGCTGATGCAGCCGCCCGCGCGCTTTCTCTCCGGGCAGTTTCTTCGGGACTCGAATCGGCTGACATCGATTCCAATCCGGCCTACACATTCAAAGATATTGCAATTATTTATCAAAACTCGCATCGCAAATACCCTAACCCCTGCAAAGGGTTAGGAAAAGCGAACGAGAGGCTGCTCCTGCGCCTATTCACTAACGCGATGCTGTGCCCGGCAGTACGTAAACATTTTGACGCCCAATTCACTGGCCAGTGCCAGTTCTGTGGGGAGGTGGCTGAAACCTACCACATGGTATGGGCCTGCCAACAAAAACCCAACCCTTCCTCCCATCCCTAACCCTTCCCGGGAGGACTGAGAGGCGACCCTGCTCGGCTGCTGCGACCTACAGGCCCAAAGGGCCTTAACGCGGCGTGCGCGGGCGGCGGCAACCACCAATGGGGTCGCTGACTAGGGTCTCCACTCAGTGTTGTAAGGCCGAGGCCCTTAAGGCTCCGCGTCAAACCTCCAAATATGCAATAAACGTTTTAACCTCCACCACCATATTTGGAGCGCGTTCTGTTGAACCAGCACTTCGTTGAACGCATCAAAGTTCACCGACGTTTCAGTTGGTGGTGGCAAAGGCGTGTATTGCATCTGAATATGGGGATACCTAAACTCTGCCTTTAAGGTATCACGTGATAGGGTAGGCTGCCAGCCCACCATATAAAGCCCCACTTTAACCAAGGCGTTTGAACGTGCTTTAGCGGCCTATAGGGGTAACGTAAATGCCAGGGTCCAGGCAAGCTGATTTTAACAACCGTCCCATGTGAGAAAAGAGGCCCAACTTGGCAGCTCCTGCCATGGTTTTCTTGTCCCTACTAATTGTGCCTACGGCATACGAGCATACGCGAGAAGCCAAGCTGTGTGATGTAGTGTTCTTTTCGTTACAAAAAGATCGCGTCACCGCAATTCGTCGAACCACCATCCCTCCGACTGTCAGACGAGAGAGCTAACGACTGCCTTTCGGCGGGATTTTTATGGCAAAAGCAATACTACTTTCATTTTCAGCCCTTTGCGTAGTCACGGTCGGTAGGCACGTTTGGCCTTTAATGACCCCAGATGGCTGTGACTTCATACTAGCTGCGAGAAATGGGCTACCAAGTCGAGTCGTCGGGTGGCGGCGGTCGGTAGCCACGGCGCGCCGCGGATGAGATGATGATGTCACTGTGACTGACGTCATACCAGCTGCCAGAGATGGGCTACCAAGTCGAGTCGTCGGGTGGCGGCGGTCGGTAGGCACGGCGCGCCGCGGATGAGATGATGATGTCACTGTGACTGACGTCATACCAGCTGCGAGAGATGGGCTACCAAGTCGAGTCGTCGGGTGGCGGCGGTCGGTAGGCACGGCGCGCTGCGGCTTGAACCGCGCTGCAACCGAGTGAAGGCGCTCCTGTCACCTCTTCTCTCGCAGTTGAGAGGAGGAGGAGGAAAACGATGGGCATATAAATGCTCACGCTTGCTCAGCTGAGGCACTCGCTATGCATCCTGATAAATAAAAAGGAAAGCCACGCCATCTCGATGAAGCCAGGAAACGACAGCTGGCTACAGAGACAAATGACGAACGGGAAGAGCGTGTCGCTCGACAGCGCACTCAAGATGCAGCTAGACGAGTGCGCCACGCTTCTCTTGAATCGTCATCGACCCTGCATTCATCCGAGCGGTCGAATCTCAGTATTTCTTGCAGCTGAGTGATTTGCAACCGCAGACAACACAAAAGGGTATACTGGAATTGGTTATGTATAGACATTCCTCTACAGATGGCTATGTGATTACTCGTGTGTGACACTTTACAATTTCAGTGATCACCAAAGTGTCTTCATAGGAATAAAAAATAAAGCTAAAAAATAGTCAACTCCAATGCGTGTCTAGTGTTAATCGTACGGTCCTCATGGTACACCACAACTGCCTACACACTAGCTGAACTTTTGCGTAGCAATGCTATTATTGCTTTAACCGGGCTCAACTAAAGCTAATCCCAAGCTAATGTTCTTTCTTTTATTGCACGGGAAACCTCCCTATAAGCTGTTTTAGATTCTCCTACTCTACGAGGGGTTCGTGAGCACAGTTCAGTAAATATTCTTGTCTATCCTGAGGACGCCATAGGATGCTCAGGGAAATGATCCTAGGGGCGGTATAAAAAACGATTAAAATGAACAAAAAGGGCAAAACGCGGCTCCCTAGTATAAGTTGAGCTCAGTGTTCTGATTACATGACGGTGGTAGACATTGTCATAGTCTTAAGTCCAAGTTCCTGAGTAATGTGATATCATTGTTCATATGGCGCCTTACATCTATGGTATCCTAAGGTATGTGACATCAGTGGTTTGATGACATAATGCCCTAGCAAATCAGAAGGATGCGCCATACTGTACCCTGCATGCCGCGAGATATCCACGTCTAACGGAAAAAATGGCACATCATTTTGTGGTAGCATCGGAGGTCGAAGCGTGGTGGTAGCATCTTAGTGGAGTGGTTAAGCAGATGCAGAAAGTCGTGAATTGGGAGCAAACAAAGTCGCAGCACTGTTGCTTTACAATTTTTTCAATGCAGTTTCTGCAGAGACTTCGTGTTTTTCTTCAGGAACCTAAATTGTCAAATTAGAGATTTTAGGTCTCTCTGCTGCTCTCGACATTGCTTCCAGGAAGCTAGGCCTTATGTGAAGTATTTTATCCCATTCCAAAAATGCAACCTTGTGTAATAAGAAAACAAATTCGTTGTGACTGGTGAAAAACACAACTCTCTAGACGTGCCCTAGGTAAAAGAATCTACTTTTCTTTTCCGCGCAATTCCTTATACAGCTTCGCGTGCAGTTTGGGCGGGCACACAAGGTAACAAATAGTGACGTGACAGCTTTTCTTTAAGGAAAATAATATAGCTACGTAAATCCTAAATTGATGAAAAATAATATACCAAACCGTTTATCGGAGACATGTGACTTTGCAATGACTCTTTAGTCGTCAAACTAATAAAAAAAGAATGTTGGCTGAATAATATTTAGTAACTAGTTGTGTTGGGAGAAAGCAAAAGTACTGCAGGTTTGTACAAGCGAGTACGAAAAGCTCTTAGATGGCTTTAATAGGCTCGGGCTTGTCGTATTAAAAAAAAATGGTTCCATTAAATGAGGCACCCTGCATAAGAACGGACATACACCGGACATGAATGCTAATGCTGGGTCCTGAAATTGTACTTTAGAGACACTTCATGTAATAGCATCTTACATCAAAAAGCCTCAACTTTTCTTGATGCAACAAAAGACGATATTTGTTTATCTAGAAAAATGTGGGAGTTTTGGTGCATTCTTGCTGACATTAAAGCTTTTAATTATTTTCAATTCTTTCAAATGTTATTATTATCGACGCGTAAAAATAATAGATGGTTTATTCACGCATGACCCTTTTTCTATATCCCTGGGGAAAAGAGATGTGTCGTTCTTTTTTATTTGCAATTTTCTTGAAACACCTGCAGAACAAAAGTATCTAAATATGCAATATCAGAGCGCTATATGAAGAGCTTTAAATGAGCACTTCTCGCTGTGTATTGGTTTCTGTGTCACTGGTTTGTAAATGTTCAAAGGGAAGGAACTGCAATAAAATGAATAACTTTATTACTCCGCTCCGAGATGAAAAAAAAAGAAAAACAGGCGCGCCAAAGATGGTTCATAGACATGCTCTACGCTATCTTCTTGAGAATGCCTTCTTCTGAACTGACAGATGCCATGACGGCGCTGATATTGGCGCAAAAGCGCGGTTCGCTATTTGGACGTATATCAGCCGCCAAATAAGAGCACAGCTTAAACCAGTAGGAATTCTTATTTATTTCATAACCCTTCTATATATATAAAAAAACTAAAAACGTACGCCTATTTTTACATGCAAATCGTTCCTAATAATTCCATTGCCAAATAAGGTTTAAGACTTTGAAAACCAGCTCACGCACACATCAACAACTGACTACTAGGAGTCATCTAGTTAGTGAGAAAGCGCTGAAATACATTTTTTCCAAAATGTCATGTAAACCAGCAATTGTCTGAAACCCGACCGTTGTCGTTGAATGGGCTCTGCGGGTGACATTTAATATGCTCTGACCTAGAGGGTCGTCATAAATTGTTCTAAATATTAAAGCAAAACACAACTACTATCTCGAGCGCTCATCTCAAAGCCGAGGCGTGCTGCGTCTTTGTGATAACAAAGAGAACACTGTCCTTTCGAACCAATATGATGACAGCCGTCTCCAGTCAGCCTGGTTCGAATAAAAAAGTTAACATGGGACGATTAAAGTGGTATATAAGAGATAGGTAACTGTGAAAATTCGACCTTGCCATGAGAGAAGATGCCTCACCTGGAAGTTGGTGCTGTTAATCAGTTGGTCGCATATGTCGATTGCTTCGCATATGGTCTTGATAAACTGTAATGTGAACGATACAGCCATTGAGCATGGGAAAAGGTACTGGTCAGAGAGGAGTAAAAATTTCAAGCTTTTTGCGAGTGCCTCTTTTACGCGGTTCTTTCCAATGCTTTTCATTTTGCTTAAATGCTTTACATCATATTCTGATATATATGTACATCAGTGTTTGCTTTGAAAAATCGAGTCTGATAATTTGTGAGACGATGTTTAGCCATGAGAGTGTCAGAGACAACATTAAATGTACTTACTTGTCTGCAAAGCTGAAGTAACCTGCCATTGAGCTAGAAAACTATTTGGCCGTTAAGGTTTATTTTGTCCAAAACCCATTCACTTCCTATATGAGCTTATCACGGTTTAGCTGTAGTCGCTAGCAAGTATTACAAACCGTAACTCATTCACAAGATTTACTGTGGCAATCCTTCTTACGGCCTTAACGACTAGCGCCTAATCAATAAAAATGTACGGCTGTGGGCGCTCAAATTTTTTCAGCACTACCGCTAGTTAGGAAAAGCAGGTTAAATTTGCGTCACCACTGCAATATGTTTTCTTAATAAACAAGTATATGTATTCTTCTAAGTCTTTCAGTTAAACACATCACTTAGCAAAATCGCAAAAGACCACACTGAAGGAGGCCAAGGAAAGCACTGAGATTTTGCTATAGCTGACGTCAGTTGATACTGAATTCACATTATGGGTGAAAGAAAATTAAATACCATACAGAAAAAACTTAATTGCCGCTAATGGGATCTGAAACCACGACGCTATAGTTTTACTTCAGGATTCTAACCAACCCAACTACAGCCGAGGCTGTTTAATCTTCCACTTTAGTGAGTTTAATGAAGCTTGTAATCGAACTTTGAGAGTACTCACTAGTGCCATGCTCATTCGGAGCGACAGCCATAGTACGTCATTTATTAAGGCGGGTCTCACGTCGAATGGGATCGACAGGGTGAGCGGGAGCTGACAAAACCCACTTAAGGCATCATGACGGCTAGAAACGAGACCATTTGAAGCTGTTAAACAGCCGTATGCAATGAAAGTCGGGGGCTTTTGACGCAGCGGTGGCGTAAAGGTAGATTTTCCGTCTCGCTTGAAAGAGGACCATGGTTCGAATCCTAGTGTTGCTCAGTGCTCCACCCGATTGAAAACCAATGAAAAGGATTCAACGCCTCTGGACCGAAATTGGAGCAAAAGTATTAGCTGCGGGTGTCCGAGCGTTCTTCTCCTTCTTCGCCTTCGTCTTCTTCGCGGCTGTTCAAGGTCATTTGTGGCTGCGGCCACGGACGACGCGACTGGCCGAAACATGGCGTACTATTTCTTTCGCAATAAAATCCTAGTGTCTATGGGATTGCATAAACCGGCATCGGGTGAACGGAGGTGTTCACTTGATGCCAGAGAACACCTCCGGAAATAAATTCCCTTCCCAGAACAGGATTTGGCCACCCTGGTGCAGTATACTTGGCCACAACCTCCTATCAATACTCGAATAAACCACCGGCCCTCAGTCCCCAGCGGCTTCGGGCCAACTGAACACGGGGACGGTCGGACCTGTGACGCGCGAAGAGTGCTGGCAGTCTCTTGCTTCGGACAGGCCTCCATTGGAAACTGACCCTGGTAATGTTTAACTCCAGAACCCTAGTTAGGCTGGTTTAGAAGTGCTGTTATAGGAACTAGAAGGTGCGAAAAAGGATATCTTAGGGCTTAGTGGGTTGGAGGGCCAAGTGAGGTCAATACTGAACTAAGGAGCAGGCATGTATTATGTTAACTGAGGTTTACCCGAGATCCGAGAACTAGGATCAGGGTTCCTTGTCAATAAGCTAATAGGTAGTGGCAATAATAAGTTCTATAGCATTTTTGAGATGTAGGCTTGCATTGAAGTTAGACCTTATACGCGGTATAAGCTGCAGGATGTACCGGCCTACGCGCCTTCATGTAGTTACGATAGCCTGGCAGGGAAAAGCTTCTACGAAGCTGTAGAATTGGCAATGGACAATGTAAGGACGCAGTATACTGTACTGATTGGCGACTTCAGTGCCAAGGGAAGCAAAAAGCATGCTAGAGACCAGGCAGTGGATAAAAAAGGTATTGGGTCAAAGGATAGCAGGATGAGTTACTAGTTAGGTTTTCTGAACGTAGCAACTTACGAATCATGAATACCATCACCAGCAAACTGAAAACCGGAAGTGGACATGAAAAAATCCTAACGGGGCGACGTCATACTTAACTTTATACTGTGATCTTACCCTGGAATTCGCAGGATGTAGAGTTAAGTGGAAAAGTTGGATGCAGGGACCACGAAACAATACTGTCTCTTATAAATTTGGATTTAAAGAGGGAGCGGAGCAGGTTAGTCACAAAGAATTCCATCAACGAATTAGCGGTAGGAGGAAAAGCCGATTAGTTCAGAAAATCTCTGCACAATATATGCTCAGCGCTAACCGGTAAAGCCGGCCATAGCCGAGAAGTAATGAACAAAAATTTCAGGCATATCATTACTGTGCACGGGGAAGATGAGGTGGTAGGAAAGTTAGAGAGGATACGGTACACCATCTAGGCTGGCGAAAATTTTAAGTATAAAAGCCTCCAAGCGACCAGATGAGATAGAACTGGCAGAGACATCAAAGTTATTCAATATGTGTAAACTGGCCAACATAAGGTAGTATAACATTGGGAAAATTGGTGTGCTTTACAGAACAGTCATAGCCTCAAAGAGATGAAGAGAACATTTGGCATAAGCAAAAATAAGATGCATGCACTCAGTGTCAAGGCAAGTAATATCATTATTGAAATCGGAAGATTATAAAGCTAGCCGACTAGTTCTATACGGACCTCAACATAAGTCATAGTAGTCACGACAAAAATATGATTGGTTGTACTGAAGAGGAATCAGACATTCTGCAAGTAAGGAGGGATGAGGTTAAGACAGCCTTAGATGCTATGAAAAGGGGGAAAGCAGCTGGGGAGTATCAGGTAACTACAGATTTGCTGAAGGGCGGAGGGGATATCATACTAGAAGAACTGGCCACCCTGTATACGCCATACATGAAGACATCGAAAGCACCATGCAGAAAAATAGAAGAATGCCAACCTAATCTCATTTAATACGTAAGCGACGCTAAGGACTTGTCATTGCTTCGATAATAACTGAGGGGAGGAATTCCAATGAATTATTACTGACTAGAGAGGAGAAGCAGAAAGGTATGTAAATATATGTGGAAGACTAAAGTAATGCTGAACAGCGTTTGAAAGGAACAACAGTTTAATATAGCTAGAGAAGTGCTGGAAGTGGTAGGTCATTGTGTCCATTCAGGACAGGTAACCACAGATTGGGAGCATGAAAGGGAAAGAAAAAAATATTTAGTTGGAGTGCATTTGGAACGTTCTCGCAAATAATTAGTAGCCGCATACCGATATCGTTCAAAAATATATATAACAGTTTTAATGGACGGTACTCACCTATGAGACTGAAACGTGGAGACTAAAAGAAAGGGTTCTGCTTAAGTTGAGAATGACGCAAATAAGTATGGAACGAAAAATGACAAGTGTAACTTTAAGACATAGGATGCATGTAGAGTGGGTCATAAAGAAGGCAACAGTCAGCCTGGTCAAGGAAACTATAGGTATTTTTTATATATTTTGATTTTTACGCTTCACATTAATTAGTACTTTAATCATTTTATGTGTGTAAAATGAAAAACCGGTTCGATGTCTTTGTGACAAAGCTCCACTTTCTGCCCTTATAAATGCCGGCGCCAAACTGTCTGTTATCAGCTGCTCAATTCGTCGTAGCCCCAAGAAAGTAATTACATCAGCCATCTCGTACACAATTCGCGTCGCCAATGGCAGCCCTGCTGCCATGGTTGGCAAGTGTACGGCACGAGGTACTCTTGCTGGCCGTCATGACCCAGTGTTGTTCACGGTCCTCCACGAATACCCCCATGATGTAAACCTTGGGAATGACTTTTTAACAGCCCAATATTCCCTCAATGACGGCTCTAAGGCCTGCATTGCTTGGACCTTCCGTTCAGCTCTGGAACCGCTGCCTGCTCACGCCGCCTTCGCTCAGCCCAGTTCTGTCACCTTCTTCCTGAAGCTGCCTTTTACATCCCTATGTTGCCTTTTCCATCAGTCTCAGACAACGACTTCCTCTTGTTTCCCATTACCTCTGTCATCCTGCAGCGGCACGTATATCTCCCTGAACAGCACCACTCTCCTTGTCCATAACTTTAGGTTGTCAACTCAATTTGTGCCCGAAGGAATTTATCAAGCTGAGCTGTCCCAGCTGATCGAGTGTGAAGTTTCAGCTCTAACTGGAGATAATCTAACTGCCGTCCCTGAACCTCCTCCCTCGTCCTGCATATCGAGCCCTTATCCTGTTAACAGCATGATTCCAGCTGATCTCCAACTAAATTCGCCACGGAGTTATACAAGCTTTTCCTGAACTATAGTGATCGTTTAGATTTCGATACCCACCCATACGTCAAACTACATTTGTCAGCCACTGCATTGATATCGGTCGCGCTAGTCTTATTCATGTGTTTCGCTGGCCGAGCTACGCGCCATTCAAACGAAGGTCGAAGAGATGTTGACGAACTACATAGGAGCCTTCCTGTAGCCCCTGGGCATCCCCTGTCTTGTTGGTCAAGAAGAAAGCTAACAGTTGGAGATTCTGCATTGACTACCAGAATTTGAATGAATTGAATAAGAAAATTACAAAAGACGTCTATCCGATTTCGCATATGTCTTCCACATATCTCTGCCAATGAAAAAAAAAAAACCGTGAAAGTAGCGTTAGCGCCTCTGATGACCTCTACCAATTGAAAGTCAGGACGTTTTGCTTTGCTGTCCCCAGTAACCTTCAAACGCATGATGAACTCTTTCTGCGAGGCTTCAAGTTTGACCACTTGTTTGTGTTATCTTAAAGACGTAATTGTTTTCTCCTCTACATTTTGACAGCCCCCTCCTTCGCCTTTTTACAATTCTGGAGCTTTTTCGCCGCGCCAGACTCCAACTAAACTCCATGTGAACTGTGTCAGCGTCGGAGGAAACCCACCGTTTTGCCGTCAGGTCAGTTGTAACCCATCCCCATACCGACTAATGCGTTCTTCCGTGTTGGCGTTGACCATCGGCTCTTCCCAGTCTCCGCCTCGGGAAACAAATAGATCGCCATCGCCACCGATTACGCTACGCAGTACGATATTGCCCGCGCCATTATGACAAGCTACGGCACAGACGTCACTGGCTTTCTTCTAGAAAACTTGATTCTTCATCATGGCACCTCGCGTGAACTACTAGCTGACCATGACCGCTACCTCCTCACAAGAGTGATTGACGAAATACTCCGTTTCTGCTCCGTCCGCGTTCAATTCACCACCTCCTATCACCCCCTCCCCACCAACGGCCTCAGGAATGTCTAAACCGTACACTCACAGATATGCTGCCCATGCATGTGTCTGACGACCACCGGGATATGCACCTCCATCCACCCTCTGTGACGTTCGTCTACAACTTGTCTCGTCAATCTACTGCTGGATACCCTCTATTTTACCTGCCATTTGGCCGACACCCGTGACTGGCCTTCAACACCTCACTACCCGAAGCAGGCTCCATCAGTAATTACGCCTGTGATTTTAGTATTACACTTAGCGGGGCTTAAATTTTTGACAGCCTGTGATCCCGTCGCTCGTGCTCATGATGCTCGCTAGATTGCTCGCGCTAGGCTCTCTGCATCCCACGACTGCCAAAAATTCTGGTACAACAGCCGCACCATGATGTTCACAACAGTCCTGGACCTCACGCCTTGCTGTTGCTCCCATGCCATCAAATGGGGTTGTGCGAAAATATTTTGCTCCGTTACGCAAGCCCTTACCACGTTTTGCACCCCGTGAGCGACATCACATACAAAGTTGAACCTCTACATAAAATGAAACAGTATGCCTGAAAACGACGACGCTGAGGGTGGTAGGATCATAGCTACATCATTCCAGTTGCGCGAAATAATATCGGCTGTGGATATTCCCCTTAACATTATAAAGTTACAAAGAACAACTCTGTCAATGGGAGGATCCAACCCCTTGGATTCTGAACTACACAGTGGGCTCGACAACTGAGCTACATCAATGGTTGTTCACTGTCCTACTGACGTGAGTGTTACCACTTCGAACAGTGTTTAATAGGGCTACCCTATAGCGGCAGCAAGACGTAGAGCGCCTTGTATTACCGCAAGTATACCGTGGAACGGGATAGACAGGCAGGCGAGAACTGAGCGATAAGCCACTTATGCTGCCTATTGCTTGAAGACTTGTGAAGCCACGGCCCTCGAAAGGTATTAAGCCAACAGAGCCAGAACAAATTACAGCTTTTTTTATAGACTAAAGAAAAATAGCAAATGCGTTGCGCTGGTTACAACTTCTAAATGTTGGCAACGAGCAACATAATTACTGAAGAATGTAGAGTGTTTAACAACCGTTGCACTAGCCGAATTAGATCATCCAAACCGGTATTTAGAGGTACTGGCATCACATCCCAAAATCCCCTTTATTTTCTACACTATATTTAAATATTTTATGTCATAAATTATTGCACTACGGATTCATTTCTTGAGAAGAAATACTTCATCCTCGCTGACTGCTGGCTTCTTTCATTTGTGCATTATACCGGGTCCCTCCTTCGCCCTGCATATTTCACATTGATATTTTGCGAAGGTTTTACCTCTCGCAGTCATGAAGTCATATACAGCATAAGAGGGATAACCCTCGTACTACCTGTGGGTCACGCTTTACACAATAAACGCTGGAATACATGACGTACTACGAACTCTGCAAAGAATGAAGGTGGCACTGGAGACACTTTTTAATGCTCCCTTACAAGCTCTGTTGTCACGCAAGGAAGGAAACTGAAGAGCCATCACTGGTGTACAGCTGGTAAAATCATCGGATGCTAAATAATGCAGTCGGGATTTCAGATCCCACCAGATGTGGCAGTGCATTTTGTTCTACTTTGTTGTTTTTCACTGAGAACAAGCATGGATTACAGTAGGTGTTGATATCAGCAATATAGGAAACAATAATTTTACCATTTTCTTCTTTTAGATTGTCTTGGCGTATTTATTTGTGCATCACAATAAGCCTATAATTTTTACATATTTGTATGTTTACTAAAGGAAACAGCCTATCAGTAAGTCTAATCACGGCTTCGTGTTTAAGCTAGCATTTGGTTTATTCCGCACGAGAAGAATTTTTTTTTATTACAGGTAGGGACAAACTTCTCTGGACAGTACGTCTGATGATGGTGGACAAGAACCATGGTGTAAATGAATTATCACCTTATTTCTCTAGCACACATGAAAGAACTGAAGTGCAACTTTCACATCGGCAAATTTTGTCTGCGACTGCTCGACGATACGAAAGTTATGTGCTTTGGTTGCAGTTAGCGTTGTCCACAGACTTTTGTCCCCGATAGTGCATGCTCAGTTAATATTTTCCTGAAGAGGCCAATTATTTCGCCGCACAGCTATATTGCATCCCTTACGTCAGTGCTTATATTAGCGGTTGCTGCTGTTTTTCTGATCGCATGTTTAGGGGAATCCCTCAGGCAGGAGTTGGTTTATAATAAAGGAGTAATTACTCATTGACGTCCACCAAAGCGCCTTCATACGGCTACAGAGAAAACCTATGCAGCTTTCTCAGAATATGCATTTAAAGAAACATTGCTGCCCGTCCGATGTTTTGCGCATAAAAAATTTTGTTCCGCAAATTCATGTTGTAGTTTTTCTAGCGAAATACAGTTAATTCATTCCTAATTTACTTCAGCGGCCCCTTCCAGGTATGTTTCCCATCTACGTTTGGGGCTTCAAATGGCTGCAAGATATTGCTTGTGGATTATAAAGCGGTCGTGAGGTTTTGTACTGCAGACAATTGTGCTATGTTGTTTACGATACCTCATATTCATCCAGGCTTCGGTTTTCGTTGGGCCCCAAGGAGGCACTGCTACCATATACGAACACAAATTAAAGAAGTAGCGTCTGGCAGAGTAATATATGATCTGCCTTCGTACTCGGTACAGGCTTGGCATCAAACAGGCACAATTTTATAATAATATAGTGGATGCTAATTTACTACATGTTACCGAATGGTATGGATATGTTTGATTATTGCAAGAAAATAAAGCATTTTGTAACACTTTGTTTCCTCTATTGTTAAAGCATCATTGTCTTCGTCATATCGTATAATCAAGTAGTCTACTGTGTCGCAGCCTTTTAACGTGGAGAAACGGGTTCGCATTACCTTTATAGTGAGGGAACCAGGAGGAAATGGTTTCAATGTGAGCAAAATAGAGAGGCAATCCTTCTTGGCATAATTTATCAAGCGTCCAAGAGCCGTTGAAACAAACAGCGCTGCAAGACATTAAACCCAACGTATTAGTATTTAACTGAAATAAAATTGTCTCAAAGTTTCAACACAGGTACACACACACACAAAAATACACTCGCCCGCACACAGGCACGTACAAATATTTCATTTTCATGAAGCCTGAGAGTCTAAGTACGTCCTCACCCTTACATTTATTCTTTTGTTTTTAACCATGGCCATAAAATGCGTTGTAACTTGACTACAATTAATCTGAAAACTCAACTTCATTTGAATTGATATATTTCCAAATAATCACGATTAGTTCCTACCTTCACAGGCCTGCATATGTCTTGCTGTACACTTTGTTCCATACTCGAAACTTGGGGAATTTTATACTACTCTTAGAGTTTCGCAATTAGCGTCTACTAACTAGAATTGCGATTCGTGAGACTATTACCATCAAGGGTTTAACATAATATATGGGATACTTGTTGTTTTCACCGTTGGGAAGGGATCTATTTCAAAGACTCGTTACAAAGGACTTTAAAGAAATTAGTTACCGATCACCTCGTATGGAATTGCATTTTGCCTACAGATAATGAATATGGTTGTCCTTTTGATTCAGGTATGCCCGTAGGCCTCGATTGTATGTGGATGTCCCGGATGGCCGGGTTTCAGTGTGATCCGGGTGCGCGGCGTAATGCATGTATGTGGTAAAAGTACATAACAATGTTTGAGGTATTGGCTTTGTTTGTGGGGTTTAACGTCCCAGAACTACTCAGGCTATCCGAGACGCTGTAGTGGAGGGATCTGGAAATTTTGATCGTGTGGGGTTCTTTAACGTGCATGACATCTCCCAACACACGGGCGCCTTGCTTTTAGCCTTCGCCGAAAAGCAGTCGCCCAGGCCGCAATCCGATCAGGCATCCTGAGGCACATTAGACGAGCGCCCTTAACAATTGCATCCCCGCGGCGGGTTTTATTATGGTACTGATATCCCGAACATGTGCTCCGAACTCATTACCGATGTTAGGAGCCGTTGGTTGAGCTTAGAGAATTTTCATGTGACAAAGCCATACTTGTAGGAGATCGCAGCTTTTATATTTTTTAAATGTATTTGATGCCTATCAGCCTGTCAAAGCCTGGCAGTAAACAAAAAAAAAAGTGGCGAGTTAAATGCCAACACTGAACATTACGCTGTTGCTACAAGAGTGGTTTCATGAACTACTGGTGTCCGAAGGCTGAATAGTTACTGCTCATTCAAACAACAAATGACATATCTGCGTTCATCACAATGTGGTGTTACGTGTGCATTGCATGAAAAAAAGTTACGTGCATTACTTTTTCCTCCTTGGCAACGTCGTAGGAACAAGTTCAACACAATCTTAGTGAGTGAGTGAGCGCTGTCTGCATGCATATCATGAAAGTACGGTGGATCACTTATGAATTGCGGCGTACAGCTAGTGGAGATGCCGCGTGAATTAGACCATAATGATTAGCCTGAAGTGTGATTACAAAGGAGAAACAAGAGTAGTCAAACTACATTTTACTGCATTTATGCTACCACTTTGGCCTATAGTCATTCTCACTCATTGTAACTTTAAGCCTATCTCTTAACCTTTGGAAGCGGTTTTCATCCTTCGGTCTTGCGGTCAAAGCACGCGACTTGCCTGAAGTAGGCATAAAAAGCGCGTATTTGAGAGATTGTGTTAAAAATTTCGGTGGCGAAAATTAGCTCTTCCAGGATGGTGGTATAAAACTGTGGTCTGAAAAAGCTCCAGAAGTAAGGAACCCTCCCCACAGTATTTATAGCTCCATGCCTGACGGCTGTGCTGAAATAAAGGAGTGTGTAAACTATACTGTATATGCAGCGAATGATAATTTCATAGATGTGGATTATTGAAGAGTGCAGAGTTAGAAAACTACCTTTCACTAGTCGATCCTGCTGAGTTATGTATATAGACCATAAGAGCTGTTTAAGAAAAGCTAAAGCATGAAATTCGACAAAAAAGTTACAACTGGCAACGCTGTCGGAATTATTGAACAGCTGTGCCTTAACCGAAGTTAAAAAATCTATAATAAGGAGAGCAGAATGGAAAGCTGGGCGAGTTGAAAGCTGTTCATGATGGACAAGACGGAAGAGGAGCCGCAGACGGAACGTGGGCGGAACGGCGATTATCCTGTTGCGTTTTTCTCTGTGTCCACGTTCCGTCTGCGCCCTCTTATCCATCATGAACTATATTAAGGAGAGTTGAGTACGCACTAAGAAACAGCGGTAATCTGAAAGAGCTGAAAAGAACGCGAGACATGTGCAGAATTCAAATGCACGCAGTAAACGACAGGACAAGCAATTTTATTATGAATATCGATATTGTAGTTGTTGTAGCGGAAGAGGACTCCCCTGGTCTGTACAGTAGCCGAATATTCAGGGCGACATGAGGGGAAGTAGTACATAGCTATCAGATATTCCGCTCATAAAGAACAAAGACGAAAAAAAACCATACAAAGAAATGAACAGTAAAGCAGCTTGAGAATCTTGTGAAGGCCGTGGTTAAAAAACTGGCCCCCGGATATACGGAATTCCAATGCCGTCACAAATACCGAAATTATGAGAAGAACCTCAAGTTAGCTTGCTACTGAAGAATAGCGCATTAACAATCTCGTACATTAAAGGCAGATCAGTTCACAGTCCGTTAGATACAAAGTGTGAACAAAAACATAGACCGATAAAATCAGGGAAGACCTAAACCTCAATGAAGAAAAGATCATTTGGGATTGAGTAAAAGCTAATTACAGTATGAGTAATATCCACAGTATGAACAGCGTGATTAAGCTTAAGCTGACGCTGAGGCACCGTCTGGTTATCATCAGGAGATAGCTTCACTACATTATCTTGCTTATGCTTGATAATATCGTAAAACAATCATAATTGGATTCATTGAAGATTTCCTAGAATAATGGAAAAAAATCCCCACAGGAATACACATACACAACAGCCCTAGAAGCAGTTGCCTACTTGCCTGTGCAAGTAAGATGTCAGCTTTTCACGGAGACAATCCCAGCACACAGTAAAATGGAATGTAAATATATGAAATCTCATTTCGAAGGCGATGTATTTAAAAAAAAACCGCAATTTTCGCGCGTGGGCGTCGCCCCTGGCCATCAACACCACACGGATGGCAACCCAAACAAACGAAACATTCAGGTTTTCTCATCTCACCGTGTATCCGTTCATGTAGGCAGATATTTGTTACAGTAAGTGCTCAATTTAAAGAACACTGGGAAAGAATATGCAATGGCACTTACACTCTACATTTTTGAAGCTGCACGATTTCATTAGCATTATAATCCGCCAGATTTTACCCACAGTAAGGGCGAAGGTATCACCCATGTTAGTCGACCTAAATCGACCCGGTACTAGGTGAATGTATTCGATGCCCGTGAATTTCTCAAACTCACCCGCCCACCTAAATTTCCACCGTTCCCTGCCACCCTTTCCTTCTCCTGGAATCCATTATGTTACCCAACAGGTACACCTATATTTGTCCGGGGAAGCCTAACGTACCCTTGATAGGTAATCTGTGAATTGGTGTTTCTCCGAATCGCAAAAGCTTGTCCAGGAGTACCATACGGTGTTACCTGCGCGCCACTGGTTGATTGTACGGTTGTTCAGACTCGACAGTTTATGGATGTTCTACGCGAAAAGCAGCTGTCAAACGGAATGAAAAGCGAACGAAAAGAAACTGTGTATCGTTGAAGAAGGCGGCGCCGACGACACCCCTGCCGCTTCCGCATTCTGTGCGCGAGCAACCTCAGGGGCCAGGGTGTTGTCTGGAGCCGTCGTCTGCAACATTGCACAATTTGTTAAGGCAAAGGGCTTTATTGGCTCATGCGTGTGAACACAATTCATGCGTCCGCGGAGGGCGTTACACCGCAATTGTCAAGAAAATAAATTGATTGATGAATAAAAGAGAGAGAGAGGGAGAGAGAAAGAGAGAGAAGGCAGAGAGGTTAACCAGGAAAGCTTCGGGTTTGCTACCCTGCACGACGGTGAAAAAAAAAAGCTATGCAAAATTCTATAGATCTACATTATTTTAGGTAAATGGAGACATAAAATCAACCCGACGACAAAAATACCCAAGGATGTTGATATAGTGTGCAGTGATGCGCCCGTTCAAGGCGCCCAGACTCCGCTCATCCGATTGGCAAGCTTCTCCCGTTAAAACCCTTTTCACATCTCCGATGCTGCTCCGCAGTGCAGAGGCGCATTGCCAGAGGGCATCGGCGAAAGACCTGTTGAAACATTCCAGCGGAAGCCTAACCTACACGGCCCCGCCGCCCCGGTCCCTTAGCGGCGCGAAAACTACGCGCCGCGGCAGACTTGAAGCGGGTGATTAGCGCCCTCGCTGACTGGATCTCTTGTGGCGCTGTCATGTGCTTCTTCCGGATTGAACAATTTCAATGACAGCAACTTTCGAGGCTATATAAGCGAGCACACCGCCTCTGTACACCGGTGGCTATTGCTGTTGTTGTTGTTGTCCTCTAATGTGAGGGCCCATACCCCCGCAGGGGGATCGGCCAAGAATTGGGGTGCGGAGATATTAGATTTTGAGATGTATAACTACATCGCAAAAATAAAAAAATAGAAAATAAAAGCTAGTGAATAGAAAAGGAAATGTAAATATGATAAACCAAAATATATAAGAGTAAATACTAACGCACGCAGTAGGAGAATAGTAAGAATTATATGTACAGATTAAAACTTCAAAGCATATTAGCCAGGTAGACGTTTTGTTTCTATTAAGAAGTTTTGAATGGTGTTAAAAGCATACCTGTGGCTGTACCCAAGCATGGTGGCACCGAACGATAATAAAATTTGGCTGCTCAAGGGAAAGACAATACCGGGACCAGCAACCCAATACTTAGCCGATCGTCAAGGAGCAAAACGGAACACGAGCTTCCTCTTTCACACTCAGCCACAACACTGCGATCTCTTGATCGGAACACTTTTTCTTCCTTTCGTCTCTATTTTCTCCTCTGTCCGCACTAGGCAGCTTAGGTGGCTCAGCTAGAGTCAGTAGCCAGCCCGTGAATTTCGTTCACTTCTTCCTACCGTTTCAACAACAGACCAATATCTTCACGAGCATTCGTCGAGTGCCGAGCCGCTGGCCAGCAAGGGGCGTGTCGTAGTCTTCCCAACCGAGGCTGAGCGACCACAGTTGGGTCTAGCTTGTAGACCTCGGCCCCCATGCTTATTTTATGTAAATAATGCCCTGTCAATAGAGTATAATGGTGGCTCTATAAATTTCATCGACGCAGGCTCATTTTCATGGCTACCCCCGAGGGAGCAGGCCCACGCAACGGGTGACGTGAGCCACCGGCCATACTCTTTCGGCACAACAACAGACGTCAGAACTATCACAGATGCCGAAATTGTGCAAAATATGTCAATACTGTGCAAGACCGATGTAAAGCGAAAAAAGAAGCAAAAGAAAAACTAAGAAAAAGGAGAAACGAAAATGGAAATAAAGAAGATAAAAAGGAGGTAATTATTGAAAAGTAGCAAAAGGCTTTCGCTTTAGCTCACTTAAGAAAAAGCTAGGTTCTTCCAACATTTTTTTTTTCGTTCGTTTGCCGTGCCGTTTAAGACCTGCTTTTTTCATAGATCGTCTAGGCTGCCCTCTTTATATTGTCGTACTATTGAACCAGTGCAGCCCACTTAACATGTTAGGCTCTAGGAGAAGATTTTGCGATAGAGAAACATCACCTGACACAACAAAGGTTAGGAGCATGCCCGGCTATGCAGAATGCAATTTGCGTGCCGTTATAAGAATATAGCTTCTAAATGTCATTGCATGCTTTGTCGTTGTGTTTTTTGAAGCACATGCCAAGAAGTGAATGGTGGGTTTTCTACATAAGTATATGATGAAAGGTGAAAATTGTTCCTATTCTTTTTTCAATCAGCATCTCTATACATTGCGGCCCCGTCCGACGCCATTCGACGGGTAGCTCTCGCGCGCACATATCGCGATGATTTAAAAATACAATGCCTAAGAAATGAAGTTTAATACGTTTAAAATTTGGTTTAAGCTGTATTGCGTTTATCGGTACACAAAGGGCCGACATCTCACTTGTACCATGAAATAAGAAAGGCGCTTACTGCTTCTAAGTAAACGTATTATAATGGCGGGATTTTCATCTCAGGACGCATACGTGGCCACCAGTGGTGCGGAAAGCAGCGATGATCGTGCGTGTCTGGTGACGGGCACGGAGCGTATACAGTGAGAAGAATGTGTAGGTGTGAATTGCTGTGAATTGGCACTGCATGTGCAGTATAGTCACGTGGTATGGTTCTATTTCGGTCACGTGGTGTGGTACCACCTTGGTTGAGTGGCATATATACGTTGTTGCTACGCGATGACAAGGCTGGGTTCCAATTTTGAAAATATGAATTACATGATCTTGGAGCACGGAAAACATAACCTTGCGAAACAACTAGTACTCACGTTCTATGCGCAGAAATTAACCAACCCGTTAATATCATATATCGATAAAATAGATATCGAGCAACCGTTTCACTCAATAGAAACGCCAGGAGTCATGCACGCTGTTGGTGCTGAACCCTGCTATAGATCTGTATGCGAAAATACTAGAAATTATTTATAGTCGCAATCTAATGACATCCCAACATTATATTTTGTAAGAGAACGTCGCACGATCTCGTTAAGGACTTCACAACTTCGTTTAAGAAATCAGAGACTTGGATTGACATCAGTCAGCGTAAGCTTCAGGAAATAAATAATTTTTAAAAGAATCGTTGACAACATTATTTTCTAAAAACTCAGATGATGAAATGCGAATAATTATCAGTACCCTGGATAAGTACAGCACAAAAGTAGGTATAAATCCGTATGAAAATAAGTAGCATTTTGTTCAACAGCCACGGAAAAGATCTCAAGCATACAATAGGTAGCCAAGCACTGCCAGAGGTAAGGGAATACGTCTGCTTAGTACAACTAGTGACTGCAGATCCGGAGTACATAAGGGAAATTGTGATTTTCATCTGCAGCAAGTTTGGCAGGTACTCTCAGATAACGTACGGCAGTTTACAGGTATCCTTCAAGAGGAAATATGCAGCAGCTTTATCTTACCTGCACTCAACTACCGGGCAGAGACGGGGAAGCTAACGAACATGGTTCCTCTGGGATTGAGGGCAACGAAGAAAGCTATGGCGATTAAAATGATTGATGTAAAGTAAAGAGGCAAAAAAGGGCGGTGATTCAGGAAAAAGACGCTTGCTACATAAATTATATTCCAATATTTAAAAATAACAGGCATTGGCTAGATACGTAGAAGGATTTTTTTCTGAACAAGTTGGTGGCAAGTGGTGCATATATTGTTTGGTTGTAACAGACAGATAACTGCCGCATAGTGAAGGAGACGCGTACACAACGAAGAATAAGAACTGAGCTTCATTCATGCCAAAACAGGCACATATAGAGCAGAATGAAGGAGAGGAGTGTAGCCAAAAGGAAGGCATGCTATGTAATGACGGGTGATCAGGCGTAGTCATGAAACAGAGTAAAATTGCAAAACGACGAAGTGGGAAAGCCTTTAAATTTCATTAGCGTCCTTGGTGATAACCCCCTCACCCCACCCCCTGACAACGATGAACAACATATAACAGAAATAAAATGTAACTGATATGTAAATCCGAAGAAGATAAATACATCATTGTGTTGGGAGAAAGGTAGAAGTAGGCGGCAGCATGCTAGGTATATATCCTCTGAAGGATGGCCCATGCCTGAAACAATGAAACTGGCCAAGATGTAAGATTTGTTTATTGGAAAGCGTGGAGAATGAGTTGCTGATGCAATTTCCTTTGCTATTAGCAGTTGCCCACCATTCTGGGTTTTGCTTTCAATTCATCTCTTTTTTTGTTTCTGGCTACATTGAACAGACCGGTCAGTGTTCTAACAAACGCCTCAGAAAGCATGCGACATCTGTAAATAATGGTTTGGAGAGAAACCTACCTCAACACTGCAAGCTTTAAGGCTAAGCGAATGAAGTGTTCTTTGCAACAAAATGCTTTCAACGCCGAAGGTAATTGTGTCAAGATACGAGATGTCTTAAGACGCTGTTGTGTCTGGGGAACTGCGAATATTGCCTTAGCATATCACTTGTCTCGCGCAAAGATAAATAACTTAAATATTTTGGCAGTTTTATTTATGCTATGTCCGGGCACTTTTAAACTAACGTGCCTGACGTTTTAAGACTTGCGATATCTTTTTCAGAGCGATCCTTTGCTTTATCAAGAATGGTTTTCCAGACTTGTTTCTAGGCCACACTCATGCTTGGTGTTTAACGGTTATCAATTTATATTCTCTGAGGTGTTCTTTTTTCCCTTTGTTCCGATTTTATCTTGTGCACTGCCTGCCATTCACCCACCATTATACAGCGTACCTTTCCCTTCGTTACCCTCCTCCCTCTGAGAACGTGATAAATGCGTTTGTTGTTGCCGCTATAAACATTTTTGTTAGCCCTGTGCACGCCTCTGCTTCATGAGTTGTAGTTATTTTTCGGCTTTAGTTTTCTAACTGGAATCGGTAAGTCGTAAGTGCAAGTGCAGCGTAAGTGTGAGTGTGATGGTAGGGGCAACTGATAAGATTTCAAGAGATGACAAGCGTACCAGGGGCGACAGTGCGTCAGGTGCACGGATGAGAGAAGAAAAAAATGCGGATATTTAGCTGGCACGGTGGAGCAAAAGGGAGCGATAATATACAGGATATGACCCTGAAGCAGGAGAACACAGGCTGATAAAGGTGATGTCAGCTCACCCCAGCCACCTACCGTCCTTTTCGTCTGAAGTGCAACATCTTGCAGTAGTTGCGCTTGTAGAGAGGAAGAAAAGTGTCCACCAGATACATGCCTTCGCCATGCCGCCTTTAAGACCCGGAACTCGACAATGTTGGACCTTAAAACGAGGAGCACAACTACATGTATGCCAACAAATAGGGGAAAGCAGGTGCAACACAGCTTTTTCCTTAAGGGAACCGTCCTGACGACTGTGCATGCTGGCAATTAATCTTGCTAATGGTCTTTTTGCTCCGCGCGATATATCATTACGTCTGTAATGATACATCGTGACTATGACGGAGTGTTCTCTTTAGTACCGGATCCGAATAAGCAAGATAGAAGAAGATTGCTTCACTACAAATGTCTGCATGGTGCACCTTGCCTATACTCAGCCGAAATATGATAGCTGATACTCAAAACTCAATGTGGTGAGACCTGGCATATTAATATTCCTGTTGAAATTACTGAAACATTGAAGCTCGTTCATGGTGTAGACATTCGACAGTGACAGCGAGAAAGTGACCGCGGATATGCAGTCGACCTACTATTGCGTCAAAAATAAATAAAAGAATATTAAGGCGAGAGCCTTAATATGCTATTTGGTTTCGCCAAAAACTGAAGCTAAATGTATCCGCAAAAACTGAATCCAAAATGTATTGGTGCTAGCGATAAAATATTCTTTGAAAATAGAAGCACAACCAGTGATAATAATAATGCATGAATTAGTAAAATGAAGTAGTGATAACGAACTTAGAGCTAAAAAAATTGGTCATAAGAAAATCACTAATAAGAGAGTAGTGACAAGGACACAAGTGATAAGAAAATTAGGAGGAAGGAGCATGGTGATAAGGAAAATATTTATGACAAAATTGTGAAAAGGAAATAAGTGAGAAAGAAATAAGTGATAGGACATCTTTCACGTTTCTCCAATACGAGTTACAGCAGTGGCCTAAATGTTTTTATCATATTGTTACTGCGCGTAGTCTCAGAGACCACGAAAATGTGCGGGGATAGGTGAAGAACGACAACGCTGTAGGTAGGTTTTGTTTACAATTTCTTTCCTTTTTTATTGTTTTCCGTTACTATCGCCTCAAATTTTTATATTATTTCAGCAACACTAATTCGTAATTATTAGATTATCTGTCATACAGTCAAATCGACATTATCAATTATATTATGTCACCTACAACTAATTCTGGCCAATCCCCCATGTGGGTATGTGCCATTATAACGAGGGAGAAGAAGAAGAAGAGTATTGCGCTGATGTCTAACTATTAGGACTGCGACGGAGTGTGCCTCGCAACATTTAGGTTGACGTACAGGATACGACACCAATACCACAATCTGGGGGGTCCAAAAAGTAGTCTCATTTCGGTGGAAATGAAAGGTTTTGATGATGGTGATGATGATGGATCTCCGCAGTGCCTTGGTACTGTAAAAATGAAGTACATGTCAACACAATGTTTAATAGGTATAGCCACCCCGCCGCGAAGGTGCTTGATGGTCATACCCAGAGATGCGGGATGTAATACTGTACGCGACGGCCGCTTTTCGATGGAGGCGGATAGCAAGGCGCTCATGTGCTTTGAGATACCAGTGCAGATTAAAGAGACCCACATGGTCGAAATTTCAGAAGCCTTTAAAAAAATGCCTGCGTGATAGCTTTATTTTCTATGGAAAGTCAAACGCAATAAACCATGAACCAGATATATAGACACATGGATGATGGGGGTGACTATGCCGAGGCAACAAACTAGGAAGCTGTCGTAGCATAAACATGAACTCTTTATTGTGCTGAATTGCACCCGCAAAAGAACTAAGCAACCCGGTGTCGGCTGCCATTGAAATATAAATAACGCTGTTTGTACGAGCGCTCAGTATAAATTCATCAACAAATTCTTACAAAATACCGCGAAGGCAAATAGAGCGAACTTGAACAATCTGTAAGTAGTTGGGAGCGGCTCTATAGTCGTTCACTATAAATGTCGGCGCATTTAGGATCACTAAGAACGTGATAAAGACTACCTCTGCATGATAATGAACAAACAAAAAGATGATAGCTTCCTTGCATTAGCCAGAGCGTTCTGCGCTCTACAGGCAGAATGACGCTGCCACATTCAGGTGGCACTTGCCAGTAACAAATAAAGACTACAATCTTTGTCTTTAAAAAGTACCACCTGGGGGTTTCGAAATGGAGGTAGGTAAAAATGACGTCTTCTTCAAAAATATAAGGGGTCATTTTTGGCGGCAGCTGTGCGGCTTTGACAACACCCCTGACTCAGCGTTCACCTAGGCAAAGGTTGACGCTTCTCGCTGCACCTACACCGACGAAGTACAATCTTCGTCATTTGTCGCTCACATCAACGCACTACTGACCGTATCTCCCAAGATGCACGGCTCATATCACCAACGATTTCGCGAGAGCGCCCAAGCGGAGAGCCCAGCCATATAAGCTTTGTTTTAATCGGTCAATTACAGTAAGCGGGAGCGAGGCGTCTGTGACAACACCGCTGACTGTGCGTTCGCATCGGCGTTATAGTATCAGCTGTCGGACATACCGGAAAAAAATGCTCACGCTTCCGTCAGCGCCTACGCCGACGAACTAGAGTCTTTTGTTCAGTGCCAATGGCAAATCGCGAGCGCTGGGTCAGATCACAAACAGAGCTCGTTGCTGCCGTGTACATCCTTTCCTTCATATTTGTCATTGGAATGCTATTTCTCCCGCAGGAGTATCCTCTCTGGTTGATGTAAGCCATTCAGCGCGCAGAACTGGTTCTCGTGGCTCCGCCCTCTGCAATAGCCGCTCTCGCCTTCGCTTTGTTGCGAGCACATTTTTGCGCCTATTTTCAGAAGAAGCGTGGCGAATGGCATAAATCTTCGTACAGTAAACAGCATGGAACCCGTGAAAAATGCTTCTACGACGTCTGATAAAAACGCGCGACCGCGATCACTGAGCAATTACTGGGGCGCGCCGTGACGCAATATGACATTCGGAAGTATGAAACCAGTGACGTCACGAGCGGTGGCAGCTGGTAGTGCAGCAGCTTTTCTATACCGAGTAAGGTGATAGATGGCGGCAATGGTCCACAGATTTCCTGCGGATGAGCAGGGAAGAGGGCTGTAATGATTGATTCCAACACCTCCTAAAGGTCGATCTGGACATGGTAGAGGCTGCAGAGGAATTGGAGGGTGTGGTGGTGGATTCTTGTGGCTCTGGTAGTCGACGCAAGAGAGGACGTACTGGCGAACGAAATGATATATGCCTCGCCAGCAGTAGCTATGACACAGGTGAGTAAAAGTTTTCAGCAATCCAGCACGAGCGCGCGGTGGATAGTCCTGACAGCTGGCGCAAATGACAGAGCGAAGATGGCGAGGAATTACGAGCAGCCTATTTTGGCCGTCGGGAAGATAGTTTCGGCCCTACAGGAGGTTTTCAGGCAAAGCAAAGTGATGTGCTTGACTTCGAAGTGCTTGACAAGGTGGCGCAGTGACTGGTTGGCCAGAATGTCTATTACGAAAACGATCCAGAAAATCTCGTGCTGCTCACGTGCACACCATGTCCATGGTTTCAAATGAAGAGGGAGTGAAGCATGCGACAGAGGGTGGGCATAAACATTCATTTCCCGTGACTGAATAGCTAGTCTCTGCTTTAGTCAGTGGTCGACTCGCGTAACTAACGACGTACTCAGAGAAACCAGGTTATCGATGATTGCGAATGGCACCGATACCGACGACGCTGATATCCGTGTGTTCTTTAGGAGAGAAGGGTTAAAACTAACAGAGTATTGGAGGGGACGGGAGAAGTCGGCGGAGCGTAGTGAAGGCTTCATTGCCCGCAGGTGACCAGGCAGAGAAGTTAGGGCTCCCAGCAAGAAGTTGGGTATAAAGGGCAATAATCTTGCCAAACCTTCTCACGTTGCGGCGGAAGTAGGAGCAAAGCCCAATAAAACTGCGCATTTTTTATTGAGCTGGACCTGGGAAATTCTGCCAGTGGACTCAGCTTGGCGCGGTCCAGCAGGACACCGTCATTGGACACGACATGGCCTATTATGGTCAATTGTCGGGCACCAAACCGACACTTTTTAAAATTGAGTTACATACCCGCGTCGCTCATACATCAAACAATAATCTCGAGGCGAAGAAGATGGGATGAAAAGTCCTTCGAGAAGATGACAACGTCATATAGGCAGCAGATGCATATCTGCCATTTCAGCCCCCGTGGGATGTTGTCTATCATGCGCTCCAAAGTGGCTGGAGCGTTCTACAAACCGAATGGCATGAAATTAAATTCATATAGACTCTCTGGCGGGACGAATGCGGCTTTCTGGCGATCAGCCTCAGCCATTGGCACTTGCCAATAGCCATAGCGGAGACCCAGCAGAGAAAAATATTCAGTTTCCTGCACACAGTCAAGGGTGTCATTGATACGAGGTAGAGGATAAACGTCCTTCGCAATAATTTCGCTGAGCCGGCGGTGGTCAACGAGAATCGAATGAAGCCATCTTAGTTCTTTAATGCACGACTAGGGAAGCCCAAGGGCTGTGAGAGGGGTGGATCACTCCACCCTCGAGCATGTCACTCACCTGGTCATCGATGATGCGGCATTTGGCTGCTGAGACAGGGTAGGGCGCTGGAGTTGCTTCTACGACAGTGTTAAAAATGGCGACAAATCAATGTGACAACGCGCACAGTCAATGATGGCGTGATGTTGGTACAACACGCTCCATATCGAGAATTACTTCATGAGAAGAGCGGCCAAGAACGATGAATTCAATAAAAAAAAAGACATGCCTTGTATGATGAGCCGCGCGGTACGCGCAGCAAGGGATGTTATCTATTCAGCGCAGGCGGTTCGCAGCGAAACATCTACGAGCTTCGTCGTCACTTTCTTAAGATTACGGCAAAAGATTACGACTAATTAGAGACAAAGTAGTACCAGTGTCAACAAGAGGTCAACGATAACGCCTTCGAAGAAAACTTCAATAATGTTGACAGGGCTTGACATGGTTGCTGAGGGCGCAGTTCTTGCCTACGGAAGTGCAGCACTGAACTTTCCGCCAGAAGGGATCGTGAACGTCTGGTCATAGGAGAGCGGGCCTGGCGACGAGGAGACGACGACCGGTATGTTTGTGAGCAGGAACGAGTCGGAGAGTCAGGCGAGGACAGAGGACCCGAAACGGGTCGAAAATAGGTGCGTCGTGCTCGTTCGTGAGACCGTAGGCATAGGGGCTCGATACGTGTGCGCGCCACCACCGGGCCACATGGCCAGCAAAACCGCAGATACAGCAGATGGGGCGGTTATGTTGTGTCCGCCATGGATTCGTAGTGCGCGGACTCGTGCTAGGGCGAGCAGGTTGAGTAAGTGGGCTAGGAGGCACGGGCTGCCGCCTGGAGAAATTGGGATCGGTGTCGAGTATATAGGCATAGGAGGTGAAAGCAGTCATCTGCTCGCAATTTCAGTTTAAGTCAGGTGGGCGGTCATAATAGGTGGTGTGCAGGGTGGTAGGATCTCAGCAACCTGCTCCTGGATGACATGGATAGGAGCGACAGAGATGGTAGGTCAGGGTGGCAGGTAACTAAACACAACTGACGAGCCACTGCTTCTCGTACCAACTGCTGAATTCTGGAGAAGTGTTGCGTGATATTCACGAGAGGCGGAAACATCTAGAGTTGAAACGGCGTCATCCGAGCAAATGCTACTGCGCGTTATGAGACGCTGTTTGCGGAGCTCCTCATAACACTGACACGAGATTATCTCAGAAATGGTTTGGGGATTCTTGTCGATCAACATCTCAAAAGCATAATCTTAAATCCCAGGCGTCGCCAGGCATCGAACCTTCTGTATACCGAGTGCAAGAATGATGATCTGCCACAAAGCCCCGCTTCGGTCTATGACCGCTCTGCAAGCATTTCAACCCCGAAGAGCGGATCACCAGGCCGGGGTAGTATTTGCATTTATTGCAATCCGGTGGGTACCAGCCGCATCAGAGTTCGAATCTGGTACCTCCAGAATGTGAGGCGGTGACACTTGATATTGATAAAGTGCTCCCTATAATATAAATTTTTGGCTCCGACTTTTGTCTTTAGAAATTACCGCTGCGTACATGTTCCCTCCATGAGTAACGCTGGAATTTGTTGCATTCTTAAACGAGGCGAGGTCTGCTTTAGCGAGAGCATGGTGAATGGTTAAAAAAAGCGCAAACTACACACAATGACGAAAAAAGGGATGATAAGGACAGATGCTAACTCGAAACTATTGTTTATTAGCGAATGTCACGTGAATATGTAGGAAGGCGGAGGTACAAAATGGAATAAACATGCAAGGTGCTGCCTATATCTAACAACCAGGCGAAAGAATCAAAAGGACAACCGATTGTCTTTGAAGCCCAAGAGCTGCGGATAAATTCCCAAACTCCCTATCAGTCAAACAAATGAAAGTTTGGCTGATGCAGTTTTCATTGTTAAAACACATATAGAAAGCTTCCTTGAGCTCTGTAACAAATTGTTCACGTTGCCTAAGAATTGTACTTATCCCAAACAGTGTTGTGCACTGTATCTTTTTTTTCTGTCCTTATCCTTACACGTGCAACAATGTTTCGGCAGGTTTCTAAGGGAGTCCCCAGCTAATCATCATTTGTGTTCTCCTAAGCTTTTGTTAATACATTGGTCTGGTCTGACCAGTATATGAGGCGCCGTACGACAGCTGCAGTCTGCGGACAACCCCAAAGTCCCACCAAACATACGGAACCTTCTGTTTGCTAGTGAATAAGTTTTTTTCTTTTTTCAGGAGTTTTCACCTACCTGTGCACGTCAGAACAAACAGTACCCAATTTCCGAGGGGCAGAGAAGACGATCGAATGTTGACCCCTTCTGAAATGATTTTAAGCTCTTTTGACATTCTGTACACATAGGAAATCACAGCGACTCTCCAGTTTTCTGCGACTGAGTTTTCATGTCTTTGTCCAGAGTTCACCAAACTTTGCAACCTTCCACAGAGCTGCATGATTAGGTGCTTCGGATAACCGCTTATTTCTAGCCTGCTCACATGTGCGCTATTGATTTTATTCATTGAATGTAGGCAGGATTTTGAGATAGCAGCTTGATGCATTAAGGTACAATCCCGTTCTTGATAACTTTGGAGTAATTATTAGGTGGGGACCCCCTTAACAACCTTGCGAATACTGCCGCGTAAGTGAGACTAAAGACAAAGAAAAAAGTTACAGTGCTGACCTTTCTTTTTGGCATCGTGAACAGTTTTTTCGAGAGCTCATAAACTTTCTATATGCGTTTCAATAGTGAAAACTGTCTCAGTCAAACATCCCGTTTTTTGACTAATAGGGAATTTTGGTATTTACCACATCCCTTGGGCTTTAAAAATAATCAGCTTTTTTTGGTTTTTTTGCGTGGGTGTCAGATGACGACAGCGTCATGCATGTTTGTTTAGTTTTTATATCTTATCGTTCTTATTCACGTGCAATTCTCGAAGAAACCCTAGTTTCGAGTTAGTGTTTGTCCCTGTCATTCCTATCGTCCACATTGTGTCAAGTCTCGCATTTTTCAACCATGCTTGTAGACCAAGTTGCCTAACTTTTTGATCATCAAAATCACAGCACATAGAGCTCAAGTGCCTGAACCAATAAAGCTGATCTGTTCTTTTGGTGCGGGTCCGTGTTTTTTACTTTGTCCTGGCACGACGCGGTCGTGGTGACGATTTCCTGGCCCAGCTGTGAGGAGGCGCTGAGGAGACTGGCGCGTTCGCAGTATCTATATTGGGGCGATGAATGTCCTCCAGGAAGTGGACAAGGATTAAGTTGTAGCCAGATTCGAATGCGATTAGTGCCCCCCCCCCCCTACCTCCAGCCTATGTTCAGTTCTATTTCATAATGTGTAGGCATCTTTCGCATGTAAAAACTTAGATAATGGAAACGACAATGTGTGCTGCATGGCGCGACTTTTTAAGGGAGTCAGGCGACCTTGAGGTTTGACACGGGAAACTAAAGCTCGCGCTCTAAAGAATTATCTATTTTATGTCGCAAATTTTCAAATATGCAACCTTTTCTAGCTAGCTGTAGCCAAGACTATAAACACACAGCATGTCCAGCATACAACCAATGTCTATCTCTTAAAAGCCGCCTCGCCAAGTCTGAAGCAATGACTAGTTCTCAATAGTTGATTTCTTTGTAAAGGGTATTTAGGCAATATTTGATATTTGAATTAAGGAACGTGGTTTCAACAGAAAAGGTTATGCTAGCCAGGAGAAACGGCTTGGCCCGCTGTATATATCAAGGGTCGCGTTTATTAGCTTTTTTATTGGTTTTCAAAGCACGCTACCAGGTTATTAGTTGCTGCATCAAATTTCAGTGTCCGTCAGGACTCCAGCGGTTACATGCGAAAATGCTCTAGCAAAAGGAAACTTTGCCCTCCTAGACGTGTCTCAATATGGAAACTCCTCACATCCACGTGGAAGCTCTTTTATTGCTCGAAATACGATGTAAGGCCATTATAAAACTACTTTTCGTAAACGACGACACATTGCAATATACCATTCAGTTGTATTCAAACCTGGTTGACAAATTCTCTATTGAGTTTGGTTTCCTTACGCCGATAATATACCAAGTTAAGTTGTTCTCGTTTAATAATTTTAAAGCTTCCACAATCAACAAACACTAGGGAGTAGAGTACGCGCCTAATAACGATTACAATTTCGTTTCTGTTTGGCTAGCTAGGACGCAATATCTCCTTTAATAAATTTACTACGTTTAGCTGGCAGAACTGAGATTCGTCCTTCAGCGATGAATAACGTATCACTGCACAGAAAAAATAGCTATAGAAAGCTCATAGTTAAGATGCTGTAATCTGGAAAGTTCTTTTTAGTCCATCAAACGCCAAAAACATTCGTGCTTCATGCTAAGTGCAATAGGCTATGAACACCCTCTGAAAGGCTAAACCTGTGCTACCTTTTCATGAAAAGCCGAAACATCATAACTGGCACTTTCCACAGCAGTCTTTAAGGTATATATTTTAAATCTTTGTAAGCACGCCAGTTTTTCGTCCTCCAAAGCATCTGGGTGCGCTTTGCTAGTGATTGTCATCTTAAATACCCAAAAATACAAATTACTTATACAATGAAATTACTGGCAACAGGTGGGATGTTCTAACGTATTCTCAAATAAAGTTGTTTTGGAGTCCTATTATTATGCTTGAGACTTTGCCAAAATGTCGCTAGCACTTCAGGCAAATGAGAAAGGCTGCATTAGCATATTAAAAAAAAAAGATATGCCTTCCTCCTTAATATATTCCGCTGTCTGGATGTGAAGGAGGGATTCTTTGGTGTACCTTGCGCTAATAGTAGAGCATAAAATATGCCTGAAAGAAGCACTCTTCTCATTACTGGCTGGCATAATTTTGTTCTTGCGATATTTTGCGGCTGTACATTTTATTGTCTTTGAGACGTTCGACGTATGGTAGACGATGTCGGACTGAAGCAAGCAATCATGTTTTCTTCAGCCGATTCCTCTTTCCCCGAAGTAGTCGATGTTTACTAAATGTTCCTCCTTTCAAGCACAATTGTGCTAGGTATACCAAGATACTTTGTTGGGCGAGTTGGTACTTATTCATTATTGATATAAACAGCGCGAACACGAAAACAAGGGACAAGAAACAAGAAAGCCACAGTACATGCGCTGACTCACAACTAAGCCTAAGCCGTTTACTCCAAGGCCCAGAAAAACAATCATGAAGAAAACGAAACAGTCACGTGAAAAAACCCCTGGGTTCACCTGCTGCATAAAAATTACTTTAAAAAATCACTTTAAAAAGACACCTCTTTGCTTGAAAGAGCAAGAGACGTCTTGCTGACACACTTATTGTCCGTTGAAATAAAATACGCTTCCACTATCTCTCTCGTTATCTTCTCTTTGTGGCGATATAAAATCCTAACACTGTCAAATTTAGGAGTGCACTTCTTCTTCTCCTTCTTCATTATTTCACATGACTGGCAATGTGATACCAGAAACGTTTTGTCCTTTACAATTTCCAAATTGTATAAATAAGAGACTACAGGAACACTGTAACAATTTGGAAATTGGAAAGGACAAAACGTTTCTGGTATCCCATTGCCAGTCATGTGAAATAATGAAGAAGGAGAAGAAGAAGTGCACTCCTAAGTTTGACAGTGTTAATATTTTATATCGCCACAAAGAGAAGATAACGAGAGAGATAGTGGAAGCGTATTTTATTTCAACGTGCAATAAGTGTGTCAGCAAGATGTCTCTTGCTCTTTCAAGCAAAGAGGTGTCTTTTTTAAGTGATTTTTTAAAGTAATTTTTATGCAGCAGGTTAACCCAGGGGTTTTTTCACGTGACTGTTTCGTTTTCTTCATGTTTGTTTTTCTGGGCCTTGGAGTAAACGGCTTAGGCTTAGTTGTGAGTCAGCGCATGTACTGTGGCTTTCTTGTTTCTTGTCCCTTGTTTTCGTGTTCGCGCTGTTTATATCAATAATGTGCTAGGTATGCTGGTTTTATCAATGAACACACCACAGCGCCTTTCTGGCGCAATTTTGTCCGCGTGTTTTGCGCTGTGTGTTGACTCAGCTTGACGCTCCAGTAAACACAAAATTATATTTTACGCAATGAACTATGTCATGTTGCATGCAGTTGTATTTTTGGATACAAATCACCAAAAGTGAAACAGAGGAAACTTGAGGGGCGACAAATCTCTATTCCACGCAGTCCTCTCTATCAGTGAAAGCGCTTTCAGACAGCGATGGTCCGGCAGTGCCAGTTTTGTGTTTTAAATCTCGCCTTGCCACTGCCACTGGCGCATCCCTGTCTGGTTCCATCAGAACTTTTTGGATTGTTTTATTGGTATACGCTATAGAATTACTCGTGGTAGGCCCTGGCATAGAGCTTGAAGATTAACTCAGTAACAAGGCGCGAACAATGGAAAGCCCGAGAGCACTCACACTTAATGCAGTCGTTTTTGTACGAATGCATAAAGGGCGTACACCCGAGGGACCACAACATTCCCCAGTGAGCACCGAGTGTAGAAGCATGGGTGTTTCCGGCGCTGGTGATAAAAGGCTCTCCAGTTAGTGCTAGCTCTTAAGCAATTTTTTGAACTGCGCCCGTACTCCGGTTTCCTTTCAACGCACTGAATACAATGTAAAGAGCGCATCTGGAAGAACAATCTCCGGTACGCGTCCATGCAGTTCTCTCTGAATGAAATAAAAGTTGCTATTTTCACAAGGGTTATGTCAAACTATTTTCTTTCTTGAGACCATGTAGATTGTCGCAGGACAATAGCTTTTTCATGTTTCTCGCTAAGGTAATACTGTTTTACTCACATCCTTTATTTTGCTTTAAAACCTAAAGCTACGGCAAAGCACGAAGGACTGCACGGGCTCCTACAACGGTTAATAATGAATTGCGAGGATCGCAATGTTTCCAAACTAAATTCTGTTAAAACTTTAAAAAGATATTATGAGAACATAAAGAAAATATACTGTTTCTCTTTTCTGGAAGGCGGACTCGCTATTGCCTAGGCCACACGGTTGCCGTGAGTAAAAGCACATTGTTTCAGCACCGATCTTGGCCGCGTCGTACTCTTGGGAGATAAAGGCAAGATGCGCTTGCACACTGCCACGCTGAGGCGCGCTTATGACAGCGCAGAAAAGGGATTAATCCCATGGCGCGCGTATTTGCGGCCGCAACGACGATACCTATATTGACTTGTAAGGCCATTGTTCTTGAGAAAATGGGCTAGAAGATATGGTAAACGTGTTGGGATGCCTTTAAAAAATAACCGAATATAAATCTTTCCTGTAAAATAGCTTTCCCCAACTCCGAGAGCCAGGCCTTATAATTGTTTATGAGCGGTAATGGGTACGACGAGTATGAATCTCTCCCATAAAATTCTCCGCAGAGAGAACAGTATAGAACATCAAATTAAAGTGTAAGCACTCACAATTCAGTGCTTTTACTTCTCAAACGTTAATCTTGAGCGACCATCTGCTAGAAAATGTATTTCATTTTTTTTTATGCTTCATTGAAATTGTTGTTCGGAATCGGATTTCTTCCTTGGTAATCCCATGATGCTTATTTGGATAGTTTGGGCGATGCTTGCTACATCATTTTGTTGTTTGCCGAAAAGTAGGTGATGCATTTTCGCCTTTTATAAAAATTTTTATATGTTGCATAATTTCAGTTTTTGGCGTTGAATTTCCATACATGTACATTTATAGATATGCGTCTCTGCGGTTATTCTGCGGAAGAAATGCCCGCCTTTAGAAAAAAAGTTGCAGGGAAATATTAGATTCCCTTAACAGCGTTGATGGCTTGCGTCTGATGGGTGTTGTTGTAAATCCTTTTTCATATACATGCATTTAGTACTTGTCTATCGCAAATCATTAACCACTCATGTTAATAAGCGCACGTTCTTAAGCCAATAAATTTCACGCAGGACAAAATGGCGCAAATATATATCCTATTATTTCAAGCCTTGCGATAACGCCTACGAGGCCATGGGCAAGACGTCTAACTTTGGATCTAAGAGTCCTAGAAGGCGACATTCCGATCATGCCGTCTTATTTCAAAGACGACGTTCGAGTTGGCAGCGCTATGCTAATTCGACATTACTATGCTTTCTCTTTACTACACATAACCTGCTGACCAATCAGTGCACAGTAATGCCACTGTCCAAATACTATCTGCCAAAGCCATTAACGTGCTTTTTCACTTACAATATCGACGCTTAATTTTCTGCGGGACAGGGTAATTAACACTTTCACGTTAAAATATGCTGACATCAGTGCTTGTTTATTTAATAGACCGGATGTTCTGGGTTGGTAAGAATGCTAGTTGTGAAAAAAAAATAATTTGATGCGGATATCAAAGTAGAATTGGGAATACGATTTCAATGCCGATCCCTTTTTTTGGAGTGGTGGACAATTAACGTCACCTTCCGGAAAGTTCAAGAGCTCTCAACATGCCGAAAATACTTCCGTAGAAACCTCCACCGTGCATGTCCCCAGTATTCCAAAGTGCAGGTATACTGTGGTAATGTTCTAAGAGCGTTGTACAAATCAAACTACCACACTGTTCAACTTGGTAGCGGAGAACTGATATGTAATAAGTAAAGTGTGAGGTACATGCTTCTTGATAAAGGAAAGGAGGGGGGGGGAGGGAACAGTCTTCTGAGCTTGCACCTAATGCGAGTGTATAAATTTTGTTACGTGTGCATTAAACGTCAGTTAAGACTAGCGTGCTGTCCCGTCGGTACCTTTTGTCACTGTCCTTTGTGTTTTTCCAAGCTAGTTGTAATGTCGCAGTCATTAACAGATTCCATAGGGGTCATGAATTATAATTTTTGAAATGTACATTTCTGTGTCGAACACGTTGACTTCGCGCCAAACCCTGATTACATAAATGATAATGCTTGTCCTACAATTTTAAACCTACTTTTAAAATCAAATTTTTATTTCTGCTTTAAGGGGATGATACTTCCATGAGTTCAAACCTCCAAAGTAGAGGCAAGACTACCGTTTAAAATCCACCATAGGCTTGACGGTTTGTTTTTTGGAGATACTGGGTTTCAAAGCTGCTGAACTTGCTTTCCTACTTGTGGAAGCTGATCAAACTGCGTCCCTCAATATTCAGCTCTAAGAAACGTCTCCATTATGTATCTAATGGGGCGAAAGCTTTTTATCTCCTACTGCTGGCGTTCGTTCATTCAGTCACACTATACGTCTCAATAAAATGACTCCATCACCAGAAACCGAAACTAACATCAACAGAAAAGTAAAAATCCGGTCTCTGCCGGGAATCGAACCTCGGGATCCCGTCTTGCAGTTATTCCAACTGCACTCCGCCCAGGATTGCAAAACGCACATCATAATTCTCATTGTCTACCATGAGGATGATAGAAATAAATTCTGCCTCCACCGGGAATCGACTCCTCCCTCGGATCCCCAATGAAGCGCTTTCACCTACTGCACAACGCCTGATATCGCGAAACATACATTATAATTCTTGTCTACAGTGAGGATGATAGCAGCGATGACAATGACACTGCAATTAGTGATAATGGCAATGATAACATTAGCAATTATAATGGCGGTGCATTTAGTTGATCGAATATTTAGGTGGAACCCCAAGAGGAAGTACATCGGGTAGATGTCAATAAGTAATTATTCCCTTATTACAAATCTACTCCACCTTGGTGGTTTCCCCTTAGTATTATATCAACACCATTCCCACTTCGAGTTACTGAACTATTCGCTCTCGCCCACCATCTGATCTGCTGACTCTCCTGGTTAGCTCAGGTGGTAGAGCGACTGCCCCGAAAGCGTGCGGCCGCTGGTTTGATCCCTGGACCAGGACGAATTTTTCTTTAACTACGAAGTTTGTGAGAAAGCTGTTTAGCTTTCCCTTGTAGCCATATGGCTGAGCTTGGGTGGATGTCAATGAGTAATTATTTCCTTAATACGTTTAGTTGATAAGGATAATGAGCGAAAACGTGATGCACCGTGTGCACCAGCAACGGAGCGCTCCGGCTTTCGCAGTTCTGCAGTGTAGATTAAACAGTACTGTCGGAATTTTTGCGTGGAAGAGAGAAACCTCATTTTCTTGCCACCTCTTGCGCAGTCATATTTATATAACAGCGCGCGAGGTGGTAAGGGTAATTTATATTAATTGTGCTACCGGGGAAAGACATCGGACATTCGAAGAACACATTTAACTCGGTAGCATTAAAACCTTCATTGACCAGAAATTCCGGCGTTGATGCTTTAAGCAAATACCAGACAGGTCGTCGGGATGTGTACCACCACCAGACCAGATTACATCGCCGAGCTCGTAGCGGCTCCAATACTGGGCTGCTGCGTTAGAAATGGGCGAGTGAGATGGGAATCTAGCCTTCTAGGAGTATATGATCCTTATTTAGACACGCTACTCCTACGCGACGCAGGAATGTTACTACGGCTTCGTTAAAGCGGGTATTTGTATCTACGTGCGGTTGTTGATCTAATTTGGTATCTCCGTATGCCAATCAGTACCGAATAGAAGCAGGCATAAAATAATTCCTGATTAGGCGGGCAGCAAAGGGAATCAACGCGAATGGGGATTGCGCGTGGGACACTGGCAAATGGGAGCCAATGGCACATTTGTGTCAAGCCTTTGAAGACGGAGAATAAGTGTTTCCCCAATTTTATCGCGATAGCTTTAAAGTGCCCGCTTTTCGGAAACTCCGGGGTTAGAGATTTCAAAATTAACTGGGACACTTTTGACATTTAAAGCGCGATCAGGCGAAAGCGTTTATAGCGCTGTGGATGTTGAGCCTTTTGCGAGATCTTTACGAAACACTAGGCGACTATTACTGAATATTACTGCTTACTGACTATTTAAATCCGCCTTTAGGCGAGTGCAGTGAGATGGTGGCATCCCCACTGACGGCATGCCACGCGACTTGTCGCGCGACCTTTTGCGTTATATTCGTACCACACATTGATGTCCAGCGATTAACTTTTATGATGTCGCAGGGTAATTAACTATATTTATTATATAAATAATTATTCGTTTAATAATGTTATAAATAAGTTCATTTTTATTCAATCTATATTTTGAATATTTAATTAGGCGTTTAACTAATTTTGTTATTTACTTCACTTTTATTAGCGTTCGAATCGTTACCAATGGTTTTTGTTTTAATGATATTGTCACATCTTTCTGGTGGATGACATATTTGGGTTGACAGGTTGAGTGTGACACTGCGGACTCGCGGATGCATGCACGGACGCACATTTATGAGCCTATAAAAGCTTCTGCCTTAAGATTGTGATACAATAACTACAAACTTCTCTGTGGCAGGTGGTTGTTAGCTTGTGAGAGCACAAAACAGTGATTGGTGCGCGGGTTGTACGATGTCACGAGAACGTGGTACCGCAGGAGCGGCCAGCTGGGGCTTCCACATTATAATGGGAGCGTGAGATGATAATCAAACCTTCCAGGGAAATTGGGCAATGAATGACCCACGCTACTCATAGGTCATGGAGAAATGTGCGTAGGGGTTTGTTAAAATAATTTTTCATGGATGTCATGCCAAGTGTTGCAGATAACTGCAGATAACTGCTCAACTTATGACAGTATGCGAATAAAAGTGGCATAATTCCCAATATTTTTTTTCAGCCTTGCGCATCCCGAAGACTGTAAAATCTACAGACACAAGAAGCACTGATGAAATCATTCCTTTGAGATCTTAGCTTCCCAAGTTAACGCAATTGTGTTGCAATTGGCAAATGCAAACACCGAAAAGGATAAATATAGAATCTTGCTATAGATTGAAATTCTCTTCTAAATTTTATGTACATAATATAGCAAAACAATATTTCAGTGTTTTTTTAATACTGCTTATGCAAGTGCTGACCACTTAGACATTAGTACAACAAGAGGGAGAAAGAAATATTTTCGTCTGAAACAACGAATATGCCTGGCAGTTAGGTGTATATACCACCCTTCAATTGTATGGGCTGCTCGTACAGGCGAAACAGAGAAAGGTTAGCATAAGTAACTTTTTACCGGAGCACAAATATTGTGATACGCGGCTCCTAATTTATCGAGACAGCTTCCGTGCGCACCACTGAAATGAATTTCGCAAAATTGTGTCAGATGGAGAGCCATCATATGAGAGAGGAAATCATATTTCAATCAGCGGTTCTCCGCAAAGGAAGAAAATTGCTCGTTGCGGTCCTGGGCAATCAGCAGTGGCGCCGGTGACATCCATCTTCCTTCTCCGCAAAATTAATTAAAGCTGTAGAATTGTTATAACGGTTATAAAAAGTGGATAAAACCATCTATCAGATCCTAAAAAAGGTTCAGGACATGAAACTGCTCGAATGAATGTCATAAATTGAGGCGCCAAACATTCAACTGGTCAAGCTGACTTGTACGGTGCAATAAAATAGCGACGAGAGTGTCAAGCTCGTCATTGAATATTGTAATGATCACAGTCAAGGTTTCTCGCCCATCGTGGGAACACCACGCAGATTAGTAGCGTATTTATGGAGTACAACTTTGAGCAACTCATTTGTTTTGATTTCGGATAACATTAGATTTCTATCGCCTCTATGCCAGAGCACTTAATCACGCTGTATTCTAAACTTTGATGCAAGCACTAACGTCAGAACTGCAGCAAGGCTATGTTAATCATAACGCCTTATCGAGG